>NW_019060657.1:533647-559509 GCF_000696155.1 Zootermopsis nevadensis | reverse complement strand
TTTTCCCCTCCCCAGAGTTCAGGACACATCTGACATGTCAATCATTGCGGCCTCCACTCATAAAGAGTTTTAAAATAACTGCAAGCCTTGCAGAATTCACTGTCCAAAAACCATTAGTTGCAGCTGGCTTAAAAAACAAAAACACGTTAACTTCACATTCACAGAGTTCTGAAAAGTACAAAATTAATTCTAGATTCCAGAAATGCAGTTACTTACTGGGATGTAAAGAATATATAAAAACAGTGGTACAAAAATTAAAATATACTTCAGTTCTTCATCTCAGAGCGTTTTCCTAACGAATCCGATGCTTAAACATGGAAATAGCCACCCTTAACCCTACGCCGTATCTGCGTAGGCAATCGGCCATGACAGAACTCGAAAACAAGGGAAACCGTGTTAATTACAAGGCGAACTAAACCTTCTACGAGAATATAAACCTGTGAATGTGTAAGCCAAGGCTACAAACATTTGGCTTTCAATTGTTACTCCCACCACAGCTGGCTTAATTAAATTGTTAACCCTGATAATAAAAATATTCTTATAGATCGAGTCTAAGAGTATCTTCGTAAGTGGTACTGTTCTGCCTGCATTACAATTAACACCGAAATGCCAATGATCCACACATCATTACGATGATTACATTATTTACACAACCTAACAAGTTATCTTGTACTGGATAAAATCATCCCGATGTTTTATAGGTTATTTTTACATTGCTACTACATCGATGTACAATATCGTCACTGAATCAACCTACCAGCGTCACCTTTAAACATGTTTCAACTCTCAGACTGACATCCACACTGTCACCGTGCTTTTAAATGCAAATAAACTGACTGCATGATTTTATACAGTACCACCAAGGAATTGTAAAAGGAATAAAACAGATCAAATGATAAAACAGCGCAATGCTGAAAACCGTCATCCGAGTATTGGTACACGTGTGACGACAATTAAAAAATGTTGTTCAAAGGTGACACCAGTAGGTGGCTCTAGTGAAAATATTGTAGTCCTAATTCTGGGCTTCCCTCACACGCACAGGAAAGGGCAAACGTGAAATCATATTTCTGTTAAAAAGTAAAAAATACCTAAGAACTGTTAGAAAAAAAAATCAATAAGAAATTTAAGCAAGAAATTATATGGATTGATGAAAAAATATTAGGATTGTAGTCTTCTGGGTTGAGGTTAAAGTCGTCATGTCACACTGCTGATGATAACTGCAGTGGTGCCACAGAAAATATGTCTACACACTCCCCTTACCTCACTTTATAATATCTACAGGTAATACAGCATGATTAAACAATTTATAAATCACCACCGAACAAGTTTTCTTCAGCTCATTAAAATCAGAATACAGCAGATCTAAATCGTGCTTAGGGAGTAATGAAGGGGTGGTTTTTGGATAATTATTAAGAAATGTCAATAATGTGCGAATATTTTAACTTTTATAAAGAACCTTTACCTCATGTCATCCCGGTTAAAAACAAGTTTTACAAACGAAAGGAAGGAATTTCTTTAAGAAATACAGTACCAGAAAAATACTGCAATTATTTATTTCCATAAGCATGGTGGTGTTTCTACAAGATGTAAATTTTATGGCCTACTAGGTGTTCAGTCATAAATTTTACACTTTTTTAATGTCATCAAAATTCTGACAATTATTGAGTTAAGAAAGTTTTGGGTGCATTTAAAAGCTGTCTTCTAAAACAACTTACTTCAGGAGCAGCAATTCATCTCTTGATAGAAACCCTTGTTTTAGAGGACATAAAATTTAAAGAAAAAACATTGTTGGACATAGTTACATAAATATACCTTCCTTCAGCATGAAGATATGAACAGAATAAGTAACTGAGGACAGACCGACATTTCTGAATATGGAGATGAACCTTTGGATTCCATAAACACAGAGTTTTTTTTCAGATAAATATTCAATGTTTAATATAGATCCTCACTATGGCATTCATTTGCTAGTTATACATTTTTTTCGATACATGCAGACTGTAATAAACAGCAAACACGCACAATCAAAATACACAACAATGTTACCTTTTCAGTCAAAATTAATACCTACATACATTTTCATATGCTATGAACTATAATTCTCCACATAAATTATAAACTCTAGAAAATACTTCTTATTTCATCCAACATGCAAACCAAATTAAATAATTTAGATTTTCAAGCTAACTTAATTTACCATGTACAGAACTTCCATCAAGCACAATGGTGACGCACTCACTACTGAAGAGACGTCCACTACCTTCGCAACAATTGGATGCACTACTAAAGTGAAGTTTACCTTCACAATAACTGATTAAGCTGCACTGTCCCTAGCAATAATGATAACATTTAACATTGATTTATGATTCACAATTGTTATGTTTCATCCTGCAACAGCATTCACTGTAGTAAACAATTCTCATGTAACACTGACACTTGCATGAAGGTAGATAACACTGTTTCATTACAAATATCCATTTCTGTACTGCCTGTCAGAATATAATTTGCAGGCTGTTATTGACAGAAGATGGTAGGGTGTCTGCAGATAAGGGGCAAAGTGAGAGATAAGGACAAGCCAACTGGCTGTTCTCTGCTAATCATTCACTTGCACCACCCATGCTTATTAAAAAACAAACAAAATAATGTGGCAGACCTTGGGACATGTAATAATGCTGTTCTGCTTCAAATTAAACTAAAATATAAGTAACTAAATTAATACTTGCATATATATATACACGTCACACGGTTTTCCGCACTCCTTGTAAAATGAACAGAATGGTTTATAGGAAAGAGCCTTCCAATCACTGAGAACTAAATATTCGTCTGGCTGGCATACTTATTAAGACACTGGAACAAATGCCAAATAAATTGTTTTAATATCACGTATCTGACCTTCACCTACTTACCTCGATCATATCAATTACTACTTCCGACTTGCCAATACCAACATCATAACCTAGACTGACTTCATGGTAGACCTTGACCATAGGCAAACCGATTTGCGACAAAACGCCCTTAAAAACAATACCACGTGTCAACACTGATATGACACATAACCTATGCATCACAACACAATTAAATCGACGTTAATTATTAATACAGATGACCTACATCTCAATTCCACGTCAAACTATCACACCGTGGTCTAGTAACAAACATTACTATAATGAACGTATAGGTCCATTCATTGGGAGCAAATCATAACAAACCAGCGTGTTTACTTTCTACTCACCTTAGTAATTTACTGGAAAGTTCCGATGTCAATTAACAAGCCACACCACAACCTTGTAAGTTCAAAAACATTTTCATTATATCGTCACGGTTTTCCCTTCAAAGTCACTGCTGAAATACCATAAATAATCATACATTTCAACACCATTGTATCACCTTCTAACCATCTTGACGTCATTCTCTTTCATTCTCAATTCCCACCGGAAATGAGATTACACTGCCATCTGCTCGCCGACGTTATAACGAAAACTGAGACACAGGCACACCAATACGTGTAAGCTATAATTCCCCAAACCAGGGGCTCCAACATAAAGAGAAATTGAAGGGTGTCCAAGTTCTGATTTTTCAAAAATTTCTCAGACAAGAAACAATTCAAACAACTTACATAAATAAAAATAAATTGGTACTGGCAATTTATCATGTTAACTTTGAGGGAAGATACTTTGTAAGCCCCATTCAGAAATCAGAAAACTGCATTCCCAACCAAATGATACCTATGTTCAACAACACTCATTGGATTCCATGGGGTACATCAAGACATGATACTAAAACAATTGTTTTGATTTCCCAAACAGGGAGTAAGTGCTTCACATTATAAAAATAAATATTCTTAGCAAAATTCCACCTGAGATAAGTCATTAGGTGATGACCTGCAAAGGGCACAATGACTATTATTTGATTCCCAGTAGGAGCAAGGATTTTTCTGCATCTTACTGTCTCCTACCATTACAATAGGCACCAGGAGCTATTTCCCCAAGGCAAAGTAGCCAGAATGGTAAGTTAACCACTGACCTTCATCTAGTATTCAGGTTAACAATACATGGACAAGAAGTCTTGATGGAGGAGAGAGAGAATGGTTTGGGTTGTGAATGGCATTATATCATACAAGATCAGAAGAACTGGGAAGATACTGCACACTTTGCCCCTTCAACATATGTGCTAAGTTAAAGTAAGTAACCATACAAGAGAATATATTCTGAAAGAATGGCAGGAAGATGCCAAGTGGTACTATTCATGGGACACATAAGAATACGTTAAATTAAGTATTTATTATTAATTAAAATTACAATGGCCACGGAATACAAAGCAGACACATATTTGTACGCACTACACCAATTAGTGTCACCAGAGTGCATGGACAACTGCCAACCTATGCAACGTTGGTACCACTGCCAGGGGACAGAGAAGCCGCTAAGCCACACCTCCTTCTTCCTCTCCATGTCATTCTGTGGCCATTGTAAAAACTGCATACTGCAAAGACTTGCATGAGAAAAACAAATACACAAGTAAAGTGTTTATCCACTTGGCAGAGGGATTAACTTTCTGGGGTGACCTCCATAGGGCTTCTCTGTCACTAGAAGCAGTAGTTCACTTTAGAGGAGAGGGGATAAAAACTGCATTAAGAGGTTGTCCGAGGGACAGAGCTGCTGATCACAGGAAAATATGTGACTAATGACACAGTAACACAGATAACAAGTTCCACCCGGGCTGTGATCATTTGAATTTTTTTGTTAATTATAAATTTGGCAGTGCTTCATGTAAATAATGATATTCAGAAACTTCTTGGTTCTAACCACTTCAAATAACATATTGTTATGAACATGTTCATTTTCAATTCAACCAAAGTATAATCAGTGTTTTTGATACACATAGTGGATAATCATGACTTGCATAATTCAGATCAATCCTACGAACGTCTAAATTCTGTTATTTAGGCTGCATTCATGCACAACATCAAATCCAATGTTTTCTGCAAATAAACCATTTTCTTAATTCTGTCTCCTATTTATGTTATATTCAAGTATCTGAATTTTCTAAAATGATATGACATAAAATTTTCATTTGCATTCCAGTTACAGAATGTTGTATTGTATTGTTACTACAATCTGTTTCTGAGAATACAAGCACCCAAGAGCACACGTGTAATGAACGATACACAGCAAAGCAGATGATAAGAAACATGACCGGTAGAAACTCTTCAGTTCAACATATTCCCCTAGCGAACCTTTCCTCCTCTGCTCTCATTATGAATTAATGTCCTCAAACTCGTACTACTCTGGAAATTAACAACAAGGAGTACAAGAAATGTCATGAGAGTATAATGCTTAGTGGCTAGCGAACTTTGCTCATTTTGTAAACAAAATGAGACAGACAAAAGTTTCATTCACACTTATACCATTACTCCATAAGCACCAAGCAGAACATGTACAGATATGTCATAACTCCAAAGCTTGTTTATATATTGAAAGCACGAGTATTGTCTGTTCCCCTCTGGAGTATTTACAACAACAGATTAGTGCGGAGACATTATTTTCAAGAACGCGGTGACTCTACACGTGAAATATGGCACAACAGTTAAGTCAACAGTGCAAAAGAATTAGGCTTCTAAAAGATGTAGCAGAAAGAAATTCCTATTCATAAACTGAGTTCAAATTTAAATTTATATATTACACAACCACTTACATTTTAAAATTTGAAATTTATATTTATTTCCTGCATACTCATGGCATAGTTAACACCTAAGTATAATAAATGCTTTAAATTACCAATGTCACAATCCCTACAAGTTTTCATAAGATTTTATAAGTAATTAGTTGTCTGTTCTGCTTCTGTGGAGCAGCATAGGTGCGAACTCTTTACTCGCTTGGTAGTTCGCCACCCACTGCTTACATACATATATTCTGGTTTCAGCTTCATTTCGTTTTACAAAGCCATCAAAAACTGGACTACATAAAACACAGATTACAAGACACTTCTGTTTGATATAAGTTTCTGCCCTGTAGGTGATATCCAGTGCAAAATTTGCATGATACAGCAAGCTTCACTTCTAGAAAAATGCCCACTTTTATAGACTTCTACTTTTTTTTTTTTCACACACCATGAATAATTATTAAACTTTAAAATAAAACATGCAGACTCTTATAGGTTACATTATTGTAAAGACTTGACAGTGTGAGTATCATTTTTACAATAGGTAATGGAGCAACTTCTTTTTTATTTTCCATATTTAAAAAAATGCGATATGATACACTGAACCCAAGTTTTACAAACTTTTTTTTGGGAATTTTGAAACATGAAATACATTTCTATTAAGGTAAAGGAAGAAATAAAATGGATACATCATATACAATGCCTATGATTTTTTTAGCTACCATCAAAATATGTAATAAGAGTGTTGCTGGGACATTGAACTAAATACTTGTGCTTAATGAAGCCTCTAGAAATAACCTAAGTTTTGTACAAAAAAGCCATTTTCAAGATATACAACTTGCACCCGACCACACACCACACTATTTATATACTAACAGTAATACAATTAGAAAAATTAAAATACTATGGCTGGAGGGAGCTTCATCCTGTATTGCCACAATGCCTATCAAAATTCATCTCCAAAATAAGCCCTTTCGAATATTATTTTACATACATTTATTTTGTATTATTAAGAATGCAGTGTAAAAATAATAAAGCAATCATGAATGGTGAAAATTATTAATAAAAGTTCTGGAATGATAAAAAGAGAGAGATTATTTCTACCTACGAAGATCTTTTGCTCTTCTCCATTGTTTTGAAAACTCTTTCATGAAGACAAATTTCAACTGTTACCTGACTGCTGAAAGCATTCTGCTTGTTTATACACTGTACAATAAGAATGGCTGGTGCAGCCAAATTAAACACTCACTACAGTAATGCAAGAGACTTGCTGACTGTTACCAACTCAACCATTAGCTACATCAGTACAGTGTGTCCACAAAGTCCCTTCGGGGTTTTGAAAAATTGTGGCGCGCAAACAAATTGAGCTGGCCACATGCGATTTACAGTGAAACTCTGGAAGTTTTTTACTGACCTCAGTAGACCTCGATGTGGGCTCCCTTGGTAGCACGGAGAACGTCCAGACGATATTCGAGCTCTTGCCCTGTTCTGCAGAGCATGTCTGCTGGAATAGCCGCGATCGCATTCCTGATACGGGTCTTCAGGTCATCAAGTCTGTTAACTGGTGTTCGGAACACATTGCTCTTGACATAACACCACAGGAAAAAATCCAGTGGTGTTATGTCTGGTGAACGTGGAGGCCAAGGCATTGGATGGTCTCTGCCGATCCATATTCCTGGAAACATGAACACCTACCTGGACCTGCTGGAACTGTACGCAGTACTACAAATTGAGCACTTACAGCCACACATCATTCTGCAACAAGATGGTGCTCCACCTCATTGGGGTCTGCAGGTACGCGCGTACCTAGACAGGACATTTCCAGGAAGATGGATTGGCAGAGACGGTCCAATGCAATGCCTTGGCTTCCACGTTCACCAGACATAACACCACTGGATTTTTTCTTGTGGGGTTATGTTAAGAGCAATGTGTTCCGAACACCAGGTAACGGACTTGATGACCTGAAGACCCGTATCAGGAATGCGATCTCAGCTATGCCAGCGGACGTGCTCTGCAGAACATGGCAAGAGCTCGAATATTGTCTGGACGTTCTCCGTGCTACCAAGGGAGCCCAACATCGAGATCTACTGAGGTCAGTAAAAAACTTCCAGAGTTTCACTGTAAATCGCATGTGGCCAGCTCAATTTGTGTGCGCGCCACAATTTTTCAAAACCCCGAAGGGACTTTGTGGACACACTGTATATTTGAAATGGTTGCAGCCATATTATCAATATATGATTAATGTTAAAGCACAATGTACTCATATATAAACTAAAGAGGGAGCCACCAACTGACAGACGGAGTTTTTTAACATTCGGATACAAAACAAATGACAATATAAACGACAGTCACTAACATATTTTTTTAATGAGTTTTATGTATGACCGATCTTAATCTTACTATCAACTCCTAGATGGCATGGCTAGCTGCTAAATTGTGGAAGGAATGGTATTCAAAATTTGCCAATTACTCCTTCACTTCAAAGTATTTGTAGGTTGGATTCTCATAGCCATTGATCTGCATGTTGGCCACATGCCGCTCTTCAGGGGTGGCTGCCTGGTCCACCTCCACAAACCCCTGCAACACATTATTATCAAATGTCAACAAATTTCACTAAAATACCTTTTGAAGATAGCAGTCTTCTTGGTTATAGTGCCATGTAGTCTGGTAGAAGTTTACTGACATTTTCAGATGTACTTGCTGTCTCCATTGTCAGGGCACCACAACCAGAAGACTGCCATCTACATGCATGCCACTGTGTGAACCAAAAATCCTCCTAAAATACTTTTTCATTCCAAACACCGTACCAAAGGGAGTGTACAATTACGGGACATAAACCATATTATTTAAATAGAGAAAACAAACACACTGACTACAATAACTGCAATACCATTATTTTAGAATATTATAGAGTTCCAAAATACTTCTAACCACAGAATCAATATTCAAGAAACTATCAGATTTCCAAAATATTTTTTTTTACAGGATATAGCAATACGAAGTGTGGGTCAGTAATTAATTTCAAGTGATATGAGTCTAGCCACAAGAGCAATTATAGTAAAATGAAAGTTTAGTATTGCCAATTATTGTCCTCAAGGTCGTAATCTTGTGGGTTGTTACAACGCTTCTCTTATTATACGACATCATAACCCAACACAACTGACAAATTCACCTCAAATCACAGAAAGTCTGGCATTATCTTTACCATTAAATAACAGCCACTTACTTACTTACTGACAATACACAATCTGAAGATTCATCGCTGCAACAAAGGTATACTGTTGAACAATATGCATTAATTATGTTTGTAACCCAATTAACATCTACTCTAAAGTTTATTATCTGGAATCAGGTTATATTTTGTTACATTTGTGCTACCTTCTTATTTGTAATAACTGTATTTCACTTATTTTGTTTATTTTTGGACCTGATTCTGAGGTGATCGTGCGCTCCTCCTCCTGAGTACAGCAACACCAACGATCACAGCAGCCATCAAAGCAATTCCGGCGAAAGCAAGCGTGAAATAGATGCTCTTACTTTCCCGGTGATATACCTCACGGCGAACCGAGTATGTCTGAGAGGACAAACAAAGCATCAGTTCATATTTTAATATATTAAATGCGTAGTAAATGGTTTTATAAAACATATTCAAGACAGATAAGAATTTACGAGTTATAAAGGATCATGTAATGTTATTCCAACAGCTTCCTTCCATTCCATGCTGATTATTCTTACAAAATTTACCCTGAGATCATTTTCAAAACCAACAACGAGAAGGTTTCTACTGCAGATAATTTCAAAAGTATTCCTCTATAATCTTCCATTAACAGCGGACTCAACTATGAGCTTACAGATGAATGAGACGGGGGTTCATGAACTTAGAATTCAAAGCTTTAAAAAGAAGTTTATAACAGCTGAAAGGTTTAACATTCAATTCATACATAGAGATGCGATGACTCACCGCTTCACCATGGCTAACGTCATTGGCTTGCGCATGGGCAACAAGGGCAACGTCCACCGTGTGTGGCTGTGCTGCCCCTGGGGCAAGTGACGGAGGTGACACGGTGTTGACCGACTCATCCACGTGTTCATCTTCCATGGTCTCTGGGTCAAACTTATCATGACCGCTCAGCTTAGCATCTACGTGATGCTTTTCTTCGCGCAGCTCTACACGTTCCTTCTTACGTTGCTCCTTACGCTGTCTCTCCAACTCACGTTGGCGCTCCTTCTCTGAACACACAGGGAAGCGTTTCTTTCAATATTTCTGTCAGAAAATTTATGCATGCGTTGTTGGCGTTGCAACAGTCTTTCTATTAATGGGATAATTATTACAATTATGGGTGTGTATGATACTGCGTAGTCTCGCGCCGTAGCCGCGCGGTCTGAGGCATCATGCTTCAGACCAATGATATGTAACGCGCACTGGTTCGAGTCTCGGGGAAAGAAATTTCTCATGAGATTTTCGACCGGTGTATTGGACCGGTGCCAACCCAGCATCGTGAGGAAATTGGGGAGCTACAATGGGTAGCGTAATCCGGTCAGGAAAGCTAGCAATGGCTGGGGGTTCGTCGTGCTGACCACACGTCACCCTATATCTGGTTGGATGATCGTTCACCTCTGCTTAGGCATGTGAACGTGAGGCCAGCAGCCAGCTAGTCGGCTTTGGCTCTCAGAGGGCTGTTACGCCACGGATTATTATTATTATTATTATTATGATACTGCGTAACAGATTTTTAGGACCCTGCCTAACCTTCTTGCTTAGCTGCCACATCCGCGCGGTACTTTTCTAAGATGGCCGCCTCAGCATCCCGGGTCATGGCAAGCAGAGATCCTGGTGTCTCATCCTTGCTGCGAAGAGCCTGAATATAGTCCTCCATCAGTTGACCGATCTTTGATCTAAGATCTGGGAACCTGCAACACAAATAGGATTCACCAAACACAGGCTACACTTCACTGTCTCCATAAAAACGCTGCACTGAGGACATGGATTCTCTCTGTGTAGAACCTGGTTAAACAAGATAAACTTCGGAGTGAAAATGTATTAAAGAAAGCAGTTAAGCAGGAGTTCAAGATATGCAATTAGATGATGTACGAACTTAATTTTTAGCAACTGATGAGTAGAAAGCATGAATTTACAACTGGGGAGGGGGGGGGGGGAGTTAAACCTTCATTGGGGGGTTTCTCTGTATACCATAAACATTTCGTCACTGAATTTACAGTACATGCGCACTACAATCAACAACCACATTGATAATATTACCTGTCTAGCATCTGTAATGACTGATTCACCATCTTGTCAATGTCAGTGAGGTGCTCCAATGTAAGAGTCTTCTCACGCTCCGCCTGTTCAAAGCTGGAGGTCAGCAGATGGCGGTAGTGCGAGATGGTGTGATGGCGATCCTTGTGTAATGCTCGTAGTAGTTTCTGCAGACACTTTTGTACCCTGTGAGTCTGAGGGACAAAGACCAGAGTAAATGAGTGTTTTACATAAACTGAAAAGATTTCTTAAAATATAAAATATTACTTGATTTTATTTACTTAAAATGCGCTTATAAAATAAGAGAATACTTGTCTACTATGTAAAGTGTTACCATAATGCATATTTAGACCGTAATGTGATGAGGAAGTGCAATCAATGAGTAAGATAATTTGCCTGTGATAGACAATAAGAAACAGCGCTCACATTTGGTGGGCTGTCATTGAGTGCTTGAGTGTAGCAACCCATAGCTTCCTTCTTGCGCTCATTTATGTGCGCCATGACTCGCTGCTGATGCATGGCCACCAGCTGATGCTTTTCTGCATCACCCTCCTCCTCCAGTGCTTGCACCGTCTTCTGGAATCTCTGCGTCATGCGTTTCTTGAACTCATCTGCTCCTTTAGGGTCATTTGTTCTCACTTCCAGATCTGACCAGTCTTTCATTACCTGTAAAATAATCATCAGAAATCAAAGAATCCAGACACAGATTTCCTACTATGGGAAATATGACATAGCAATTTGAGATTAAGAGTTAAAAGTAATAAACCAAGTTCTGAGCCTTGTACTAAAGTCATTTGGACCTATGAAGAAGGAAGTAACAGGAGTGAGGGGAAAACTGCAAAATTAGGAGCTTCACCAAATACTGCTAAGGAGATTAAGTCATTAAGGATAGGAACATGGGAAAGATAACAAATTCATAGCGAGTAAGTGGAAAATGTGAAAGGAAGAGACCACTTGGAAGACCTAGACACAGATGAGATATACCGTCAGAATGGATCTTTGAGAAAACAGATGGGAGATTGTAGAATAAATTCACGTAGCTTCAGACAGAGGCCGATGACAGGAACTTTTGGACACAATAATGAATCTTTGGGTTATCCCAACAAGGACTCTACTCCAAGGAGTCAGTCATTTAGTTACTGTGTTACCTTGGTGACCTTCTCTCGATGCATCTCCTCAAGTCGCTGCTGTGCATCTTTATATGCCTGGTGCTCGAGCCGGGGGTCAAAGTGCGTGAAGTACGGATCAGGAGTGGGAACCTGTGTTACAGGGGCAGGAGAGGCGGGCTGGAGGTGACGAGCAGGCGAAGGAGTGGGGCTTGGGGTAGGCAGGGTGCCGGCCGTGCTGCTACTCGCATCTTCTTCGACATAGTCCTCCTCCTCCTCCTCAACACCATCCTCTGTCTCATTATCCTCTTCATCATCCTCCTCTTCCTCCTCATCTGTAACCACTTCCTCATCAAAAACCTCTTGCTCCTTTCCCTTGTATGCTGTCAAGTCAATTGGTTTCTTCGGCTTCATGTTGTCTGCAACAAGATATGTTCAAGTAAGTGATAAACATTTGGCAAGAGTCAAGGTCAAAATAGTCCCTGCACCTAAACACATCATAAAAACATATGGAGGAATGGAGATAAAACTCCATGCATTCTTCACCTAACTCCAAAGTGGATGGAGTTAAACAATCAGCTTCAAACTCTGGCCACTTTCCTTGAGGGTAAAATGGACAGAGCCTGAGGGGCCCAGAGCCAGACAGGACAAAGAGGGGAACAGAGACGACCCTGCCTGGTTAACAAACGCTGCAGGAAGGGCGACTGGAAATAATTCCTTTTTCCGAGCACAGTTCTGACCTTGACACGTACGCATGTCTCGTGAGATCCCTAAGACTGAGATCTGATGTGAGAGATCGCTGGTGCATTCCATCGCGAACCTCGCGTCCTGTTTCCGGTCGGCACGCGACATCCAGGAACGTAACCACGTACGGGAAACCGAACACCTCGCACAGGAAAGGGACCGATATCGTTCAATTCTAAAAATCCCCGATATTTCAACTGCCCGATACCTATTCTAATTTACAGGAAGCAGCAGCTCGAATACAAAGCGTACAGTTATAGAATTAATGAGTAATGAACCGAAAACGATATGAAAGCGAGCAATCGTGGTCAATTTTAAGGTAATACCCCGATATTCTCCTGGAAAACTGTGGAAAACTACGAACGAACTCTGGCAGGATAATCGGTGTCGACAAGCCGATAATCAAAACTCCCTATAATTTATCTAAAACTTGCATTTTTGTCTTAAGTTCGTGTATAAATCTGCAGAAAGATTAACTTCCCGCAGGGTTTGTGCCTTGGAACCTGCGAAGTCACGTTCAATAAAATAACTTTCCTTTCTGGTCTCTGCATGCATTTATTTGACAGGGACATCATATTCAGGGTTTGTGGATTTATTGAACGTCACATTCGGGCAAAGGTTTAAAACGCACTTAATTACCGCGTCACTTTGAGATGCGAACACCTGGCGGAGACGTCGCATGCTAGATTGATATTCCTCCTAACAATCGAGAGCTGCTGACATCTCCAGGGCAAACGTACTCGCTCCAACAAGCAGATTCGAGGCGTGACTGGTTGTGCAAAAATTCAGTTCTGTGTCAACAAAAGAGCCAGACAGCGAGGGGCATATAAGTCCAACATTTCCGCTCTCGGAATGAGAGTATTTATGGAGTCTGAGACATGGATATCTTTCTAAAATGTGTCTGTCTAATTTTGGTACACAATGCTTAATACCAACAGCTGTTTCTTCTTAAGCAAGAGCGAGACCAGTATTTTTGTAGCTGTAAAAGTATATCCACAAAATTTGGCCGTGTCCATCCTCGTAGAGGGCAAATGTTTTTATCGTCTCGTTTAATTTATAAAGTTGGCATCACACAGGACCAAAATCATGAAATAAGGGAACACTGATTTTTTTTACATGATGACCTCACTAATGCATAAAAATACTATTTATTTATGTAGACAAGCTTCAGTTTCAATATTAATAAACTTAATTAATACTTTTACATGATAACATTAAGGTAGATATTCTATTGGTTACAGGTTCAATAGTTCAAACGCGAACATAATAAAATGCAAAGATAATATCGCATTGAACGTGCATAGGTGCACCTCCCGGGAAGAGATACATAATTGACTTTTATATTCAGAGATGTTAGAACATTCGAATTAAAATATTATTTGAAAACTAAATGCAACCAAAGAATTCTTTTCTGGTGCGGAGGTTCGCGAATAAGATCACATCAAATCTTTTGTTCCTGAATGAGGTCATGGAAAATGTCTGCTTATGAATCGCTGCTCCGCACAGACGTGGGATAACACAGAGATCGCAGAGGGATTGTTTTTACACCACGTTCAACATGTTTCGGGTCACTGGAGACGCCTATGGTGATCGAGCTGTTCCAAAGCCTGACAACCAACTGTCAGGGGGTGTTTTGCATTTGTAAAGGTCCGAGTTCAATTTCCACTTCATAAATATCCCAACCACTACCATGTCCTCGCTGGCTCGAGTCCTTATCTACAATAACCTGCATAAATTAGGTAACACTGATCGATTTTCTTGAATAAAAAAAACACATCGAAAACTGAACTACGTAAAGCCAAAAGCGGAATAAATTTTTTTCAAAAGTCCATGGCACTGGTAACTGCTTTGCTCTGAAGTCTTTGATTCCTTGAGCAGGGGTTCGAACCCCAAGAACCCAGTGTCCGGGCGGTCCAGTGCCTGTTGCATCGGAATAGTCTTCGAAGAAACCTGATAGTCACCTAGCTGGCCAAGAAATTACCAGCCTTGTATAGAACCCGAAAATTCATTACCTTGTTCACACAAGCCCGTAACCTGTCCACACTCTGAGCCAGATGAGTCCACTCCATACCCTCACATCATATTGCTTTTAAGAGTAATTATCCTCCCACCAACTCCCAGCTCTTCCAAGAGATACCTTCCTTACAGGTTGACCAAGAAAAATTTTGTATTCATTTCTCATATCCTCCATCACAAAGTATGAATCGGAGATCGTGCTATGGCTGCGTGCTCACGATAACGAAGTTGAGTCAGTTCGAATGAATGATTTAATATGACGAGATGAATCCAAAGACAGAGTGATAAACGGCTTGATTCTCTAAGGAAATCCGGGGCAAGAGACATTTCAACACTTCTCTCTCTCTCTCTCTCTCTCTCTCTCTCACAGCCATTAGTATGTATGCCGCGTCGTATCTGCACGGGACGGACGGACAGACAGACTGCGCCGAGAATGTGAAGGCGACCGGAGTTTAACTGCTCAAACGAATGTCCCATCTCCTGAAAACTCAACAAGACGCTACTTGGCCTAGACACAGACATCACATGCACTTGTTAGCTAGGAAGTGGTAGTAGCCTACTTCAAAGTATTACTTGCCTGGAAGGGATAAAAGGCTTCAGCTAGAATAGATTTTACTCCGGCCGGAAGTTGAACCAGGAACCGACTGGATGAAATACAATAACTTGAGGAATTGTGAAATTACGTTACGGAATTATGGCATCAATAGCTTATTAATAAATTAAATGAATCCACATGTCGCAGGCATGAGACACAAGTACTACACACACAATTCTGGCGAGGAAGTACCGTGGAAAGCGGCCACAATAAAGACAAGACACTAGAACAGTTTCAACCTGTGGTTCTCGTGAAGAAATGCGAGCCCTCCATGGTGATTTATGTGTTGGAATTCTGCCTTTGTAGCCCGAAGAAAGCATCAATCCAGCCTTGGAGGGTTCGCGGCTCTCGCTTTGTGAAACGCCGGATTATAAGATAATATTAAAACGGATAAGGATGTGACGATAAGAGATGGATTATGGGGATTTTCAATGACGGGTACTGGTGGCAGGAATTTGTCCAGCCAGCCCCATGTTTCCGCTCAGTACAAGGACTATACATTTTTATTTAACATGCTAGAAAATGTAGTGTAACAATTCGGCCGCGTTCGCCAGAAAATTCTATCTTCAACGTAAGTAACCATAGTAACCATCTCTCACAAGTCGTTTCAGGCCAGAAAGAAACACACGTACTTCTTCATTAAAAGTGCTCGTTATTATTTCAGGTTTTACTTAAAACTAGAACGTATCATGAAATTTTAGTTTAACCCCTCAACATCAATTTTCATTATCATCCGTTCAACCTTTTTATATCGTCCAATAATTATTTCATGCGTAAGACTTACGCACAGAAAGCGTTTGATATGTGCGTGGAAGGTTCATTATCATCCGTTCAACCTTTTTATATCTTCCAATAATTATTTCATGCGTAAGACGGACGCACAGAAAGGGTTTGATACGTGCGTGGAAGGATGCAAACGCACCTACAAAGACCCTCTTGGACCCATCCCTCTTACAGATGCCTGAGTATAACCACGTCTACTCCTACAGCGTAAATGCCGCACGGTGCGTCAGGGGCTTGGCGAGGCAACCTGCATGGCAATCAATATCTAGACGAGCCCTGGACTACACTCCAGCGAACTGCGCGGCTGTAGGTGCCGAGCGATGGCTGACACATTTTAAGTCTGTTCAAGGTTTCCATTCAGAAAATCACAACTTCGAGTTCACACCGCGATGACGTATGCCTTTCATACATGTACGCTGTCGTATGACTCAGTCGACGTCCTCCACATTCACCGTCTCGACTCGAGGGCCGCGAGATTATAAATTAGGGCAGTTTGTTGAAACACCAAGATCTGAGGCTCTCACAGCGGTGAGTACAAAGTCGACCGTCTTCAGGATTGTAGATTCTAACACACTACACGGGGCTACAAACGTTTACTTAAAAAAAGTATCTTCACCTTCAACGACGCAAATCGATACAGTACAAATCGACTTTCCACCTAGGTCACTTATACGAATAACTTACGAGAAAATGCAATGGACAACCCGTCAGACCTTTCATTCTACTGTCAGCGGTGAGCGAGGTGTTAACAGTTCCGTGGATCACAACAGACAACCAAGCCTGCAGAGCACGTGTATGAAAATCCCCTCTGCAATACACCGCAAGACTTGTCTTAGTCCAGGAAACACTCAACTTCCTTAATAAAGACGCGTGTCTGTCGTGTGTAACTAAAACTGACTGAAACAGATGCATGTACCTAAATCTGAGGATCAGTTATTTACCTAGAATCCCCGTAATTCAAAATGCCAACCTAAGGATTTCAAAGCCAAAAAGACACCTGCGGAATGAACCCAGAAACTAAGCCAGTATTACTATATTCGGTTCAGCTCGTCTGAGACACAAATGACTGTCACATCGCGTCTATGAACTTCAGTGTCTGGGATTCATGATAATTCACTATAAATACCCAGAAGATTGCCATAGCAGCAAGGATCTCGACCCGGGAGGTACCAGGTTCGAATCTCGTTCGAATTAGCCGATTATCACGACTGAAGTGTTTTTCCTCAACATCTCGAGGACAATTCCAGTGCATTACCCTGAAACAATTATGGCAATATTCTGATGATATACCTTAATTAGTTGGTAATCGTGATGATCTCGTTAGATATCATATTCGTTAAGTAACCCGAGGTCAAACGTAACTTGTACTGACTTAAGCCCTTCGTCTACCGAGAAGCAATGAGATACATTTGCGAAGTATACTGCACAGATAAGGTGTGGATGAGTCACACGATGTACAAACCCGAAGTAGGAGAAAAACCTGTTCTAACGCCAATTCGTCCATCAAGAATCTCACATGAAATCACCCGAGATCAAACCCGAATCTCCGCGGTGACAATCCTCAACTACAGCAAGACCTACAAGTAAAGTACATATGGCAACAATCATGTCTTCGGACAATTATCATTACAAATAAGAATTATTATTATTATTATTATTATTTAGTGTTCTGTCTGACGACAGGTCCATACGAACAGGATCCTTCCATCCTTTTCTCGGACTGGGACCTGTTCATATACGTTCTTGGCAGATGATCCAGAAGTGGTTTGCCATTGCCTTCTTGTGTGTGTGAATGGAGTAATTGTTGGGATGCCATGGAGGAAAACTCCGTGTTGCCTAGACCACGGCCTTGCCCAACACAAGTTATAAATTCGGGCACCGCCGGGAATCGAACCCGAGACCCCAGGATTACAAGGCCAGCGTTCTAACCGCTAGACCACCGTGGCTACAAATAAGAATTACGTATTATTAATTTATTTTTCCTTCTTATAAACAATTTTGGCTCATACGGGTCATATGGGCTGCCATTTTATTTTAAAAATTAAAAATAAATACACGCCGTTAATTATGTATTTTAATAAAAGAAATACGAATAAAACCAAAACGCGTTGAGGTTACTTAGTGCATTTATTTAGTAAAATAAAGGCGCTTTTGAGTTCATAACTATCTAAAAAAAATAACGGATTTAATTAGTCCTGTTGAACGCCATGGCGGAACGAATATGAAATATCGAACAATAACATACTTCATTAACTCGTTTAATGAACTCTTATTATCGATGCGCGGTGGTATATATGTCAGGGGATTGATAAATTCAGTGATGTTTTAATTGAGACTGTATCAGTTTATACGCTGATATGTACTGCTGTTTACAATAGACTGTATATTGCTGATGTTTGTTTTGTTATCAGCGAGTCTGTTGCATTTGAGGTACGAAACACAGGCACAGGGAGGTTTACCAACACACGACAAAATGTAACAGACGCTCCATGACCAAGAATAATCGCTCACGAAGTCCCAAACACACTTAAACAAATATTTTGGACCAAAGGCACACTGTGTAAAGGAAACATGGCGAATAATGCATTATGAAGAGGTCGACAAACGTGACAGGAAACTAGAAATGCATACACAATTTTAGTGGTAAAAACAGCGTGTGAAAGTACGGACATGATCTCGTTCAGGACACAATTCTGCGGCGAGTGTAATAAAGATTTGGCTTCCATAAACCGCGAAGAATTTCTCAATCGGTTGACGGACTACGAGGTTCTGAAGATTGCTCCATGGAGAGAAGTAGTTACTAATTCCGAGTTAACTTTCAAAGAGTAAACTCGGAAAGAGATTCCGAATTTGTTTCAAAGCCCTTCTCAAGAAAAAGCAATTTCGATGCAAAGTGGAAATAAGTGAGACCATTCAGATTAATTAAAGATCTGGACGGAAGAAAGTTTCTTTTCATTGCGTTCCATCCAACTATTTCTTCAAAATATTTGACATAAACATCACTGTTCTTTTTTAAAAATGACCTCCTTTCGATATGATACTTGTCGAGGTAGAATATAAAGTCAGATATTTTAAATTATAGATCTTGTCATATGAACAGTTAATAGTGAGTGCAGGGAATCGTAATGAAACTGACGTCTTGTACACACGGCGCCTAAACGAAGGAGGTCAGGCTCCACAACAGCCAACACCTACAAAAGACTCGACGCATCGGCCGATTAGTTGCATTTAACATAGTTCTGTACACAAACAGAGGGACTTGATGATGGCAGCTTTCTATAAAATCGAAACGTAATGTTAAATAAATATAATGGAGTTGTAAATTGATACAGCAAACTAATTGAGTAGGTTTAATTAACGTTGTGGTAGCTATGGGCCAAATTGTTAAACACTACGTACTATCAAAGCCCGCCACTGTACACAAACCTGAGTCAATTCTATCCACCTCTAATACAAATGGTCGCACTCAGATCCATCTCTTTCTAGGTTTTCCACGTGGGGGTCTTCCGAAAGGCTTCCTCGTAGGAATCTCCGTTCGCAAAGTGCATCGTGGAACAAAGAGAGTATTTAAACAGCAGAAAATAAATTTTCAGAGAAGCAACTTGCATTGAATATTCTCTCCTCGGTTCTGATCATAACCACAGCTTCCTCAGGTGCGTGTTCTAACTTTGGTCTCCGCCGATTTGACTTTTGGTGGCGCGTGATTGGGTAGCAAATGCGACTTACCTTTGAAGTGCTTGGGACAACAGACGAATTCGACTCCAGAGAACAGAGAGATGCCACAGGGTAGCAACATGGCGAAGCTACGCAAGGAGAGGTCGCGGTCTAGACATGCCTGTGCAGCCGTCACGTTCCAGCGGTCGAACTGCCAGCACTTGGTCTGGTTGTGAATGTGGTCGAAAAGACAGTTCTCGGGAACCAGTAGGGCATCGCTCTGGAAGGGCCCCTCTGAAACAAAATGATTTTAATAAACACTAATTTCTCTGAGATAGTATAGCTGCGTCATATTGTGATATTAATTAAAATAATTATTATATTGGAAGATAATATTATATTTTTAATCATTTTAATTATCTTATCTTACTATTTTATTGTGATTTGACGGTAAACAAATATAATAATTAATTTAACTAATTTCTCTGCAAGTTCAAGCGAGATTCAAAAACAAACGCAACGCGACATAGTTACGACAGCTGGGGGTCAAACCCCGAACATTTTGGATACTATGCCACGAATTAACTTTTATACTGCTGGAATGAGCTCAACTGTCAGCCCTTATCTTAAAACACAAATATAAAAAGTTAGAAAGATGTATATACTCTTTGGAGTACAATGAAATTCCAAAGGCGTTCTCTACGCAACTTCACACGCGAATGGCACATACGGGTCCATAAGATGTTCTTACCTTATGGTAAAACGTAAAGGACACCTAAAATTCACATCCCGAACGACGCACATTCACGTATTACGTACGGCATACATCGGCCAATGGATAAGAAGCCGTAACAAAGCTGTAAGAATCTATAACTCCGATCCACCTACTTCAGAATTTAATACGCAAATAGGTCACTCCATAGCTTCAAAGATGACGCCTAATAAAGCGTATTAACAATCCTGCTCCTCCAGCGAGCATTTAAACTCGAGACGTTAATTCCGGCAAACATATCCGAGAGGTTGAACGTCCTTTAAGCTTATTAGAACCTTAAGTGCAGCATTGCCTACGATTCTCCGAACAAAATTTGTGAACAGATTTCAGTTTTCTCAAATTAGACGAACAGGGAAAAGCTCTCACAAAATAAACGCAAATTTCTCCTTTGTAACAAACGTAATATTTTAAAAGCGACATAAACAGATTTGTTAAGGTTCCCTGAGTGAATCCTCTTTGAAGTCGACTGTCATTGTTTTCATAATTCTGCTGTAAGTAATTCGTCATTCTCTAATCACACGCCAGATTGATTAAATTTTCAAAACTTACAACAAATTAAATCTTGGGCACCCTTAAGTGTCCTGTATCTACGCCATTTAATAATCTGACAATTCCAGAATATTCTGTTAAACAACTTCTCACATTTTCAAACAAACCGACGGTTCACTACTGTGTTCCAGAGCCAGATAATTATTTCCTGTCAATAAGATGACTCCTTAAACAATTTTTCTCTGAAATCCATTTTAAAATTATGCTCCCTTCTATGTCTATATCTTCCGAGTGGGTTATTTATTACCTTGAAGCTTTTCAACCGAAACAACGCAGGCATGCATTTCTCATTTCTAATTTCTCCAATGCGCGCTACGTGCCCTGCCCATCTCATTCTTCTTAATGCGATCAGCCTAATAATAGTTTCTCCGCCCTTCTATTAGGTGCAAATATTCTACTGGGCACCCTGTTCTGAAACACCCTCAATTTGTGCCCTTGAACGAATTTGAGAGACTCAAAAATCAAACAAGTAAAAATTGCAGTTCAGAATATTTTAGTCTTTACATTTTTAGATACGATAAGAATAGACAAAAGTTTCTTAGGTTGAACGGTAGCAGCTCGCAATTTCTCAGCGAATGTAAATAAGTAGTTATACAATATATAAAAGAGAATGATTTGCTTAATTAGCCAATTTATTGCGTATTACGTACATAAACAAAAATAACTTATGTCACAGCATGCTGACAACCAGTTCGAGACAAAGAACTCGGCTGCAATTTACATAACTGATTAAATTCTTTCATAGAGTTCAACAGTTAATTAGGGACAAAAATTTTGTGTCAGCTTCGGAGTCAGACCGCCTCTTTCGACTTTGGGTAAAACGAAGTCCTTTCCTTCAACAGGAACAAGAAAACAGGGCTGGAGAGGACGGGGAACTTACGTGTGGAATACGCCCTAATTAACAAGTTTATAATTTTGTTTCTTCCAGCAGTCAGCAGAGACACAGAAATGTCGAGGTACCCGTCCTTTTCAAGTTCTGAATCCTTAAATTACATTATTATTCTAACACGTAAGAAAACAGAAGCGGGAGAAATACGTCATAACTTTAATCCTGTTTTAATACTCTTATTTAAGCATCTAATACGAGAAGAAAACGAGGAGACGCCATATTTTGAGCTCTTATTGGCACACCGAAAGTTATCACGTGATCTGACGCCTGTAAACAGCGGTTCAAAGTGAATCAATACCTTCTACATATGAGTCTTTGATAAGGTAGGAGTCCCTCAGCTGAGTCGAAATATCCCTCTCCACTTTATGGAGACCGAAGGTTCATTACCGCGTTCACACGAGGCCGTGCAGATGATCCGGAAGTGGTTTGCCATTGCCTTCTTCTGTGTGTGAATGGAGTAATTGTTGGGATGCCACGGAGGAAAACTCCGTGTTGCCTAGACCACGGCCTTGCCCAACACAAGTTATAAATTCGAACCCGAGACCCCAGGATTACAAGGCCAGCGTTCTAACCGCTAGACCACCGTGGCGTGTCTTGAGATACTTTTAAATATTCTTTCCGTCTATGTCCACGTCTTCCAAATGACATCTTCTCTTCAGTTTTCCCAACAGAGTTCTGTTTAAATTTCTCATCTCTCCTATGCGTGCAACATGAGGAGGTCTTGGCAATGAAGTTCATGCCCATCAAAGTTTCTCTGCCTTTAAGCTACTTCCTCATTCTTAGGTAGAAACACTCTTCTCAGTTCTGTTCTCAAACGCCCTCAAACTACACAAATTTATTTGTCCAAAAACAAAGTTTAGAATATCGGTCTCTTCCCAATTTTGAAACAGATGCACTCCGATTAAACGTCACACGCGACATCAAACAGGCAAAGTTCCATCGTCTAAACATTGCTTTACATTAGACACCCCGGAGGTCTGTAATGGAGATCAGACACTTTGCATGCAAGTGTCCTTCGTTAGCTGAATATGAACAATGGCGAGATGCAGCCGAAATGTTTGAAAGGCGACACTGACTTCTGACCAAATTTCTCCTTCGTTCCGCTCCCTCTGCGAGTACAAAATCAATAAGTATCACACACGGGGGAAACACAAATAATAACGTTAATTAACAACTGACGTCACTTGTACGGACAGACATCGGTTTAGCCGTCAAAGTATACCGATGGGTCGAGGACAATGTAATATGATTAGTTTGCGGCTTCTATATATTTATGATGATAATAGAGCGACAAGTAGAATCACTATTTCCACATGCGCCTCAAAGTACAATAAGCGTACTCCATCACCAGGCGTTTAATGCAGCGCTGTACAGTTTAAACTTGAATTAACTGGATTCTAAATGCTAGATCTTCCGACTGTGTAGAAGCGTTGACATGCTCGAGCTGCTGGTAGCAGCTGAGTGTTGTCTGCAGCAAGAAGGATGAATCGCTATTCTACAGTGCACGTGCCCTATCAGAACTGATACAATTAAGTTTCATGTTATAGGAAAAGCATATACCAAGGTTACTTCTACCAGCAATAACAATAAAACTATTTCTAAAACATCACCACGTCCTAAAACATCTCTACTCCGAAAATGGAAACACTGCCTTCTGAATGCAGCTGACAACTTGGTTAAACACGGTTCAATCCACATTTTAGAGACGCTCTACCTCTAGACAACAGAGCTCGCGTCTATTGATACAGAATACTCTCATAGGCCAATAACACCCACAGTGAAGCCTGGATACGTCCAATAAGATTACAGGAGTTCAATTACGAGAATTATACCGCTTGTGCGATTACTGGTATTGGGAGTATCTGATTTGCTTTGACCTCGCAGAATGAAACGGTGTGGAAATATAACCATCAGTCACACCAAAATAAAGCGCAATATACAGCAGATATATCGGTAATCTCATGGAATGACTAAGTAAAACCACGCTATTTAATAATTTCATGTGCTGTGCCTCCTCGTAAAAGTGAGTATTAAGAAAGTTACGCGGAATCCACTGTAGATTTGATGTAATGGATGTCGTCATAATGTGAGACCGACCAACACTGTTAACAAAAGCGAACGGTCCAGCGTCAAGACACAGAACGCGTTGCTATGCAACCCCGCCGTTCTTCACTAGACCGAGACTTCAGGGGCAAGACGACCACTTGGTTTTGTCGGGATATAATGATGTTACTTACATTACATTCCCGGTACACGAAAACTTGTCCATAAACTACGCTCAGTCACTGAGAGTAATTGCTAGCTGCATAATTTTTCACGCAAAAGCACACCTGACCACTTCTGTTCCTGAGGCTATCTGACCACGCCGGCAAACACCCCAAGATGAATAATAAGTGTTATTAATTTCAGTGGAATGCAATTTGCAGAACGTATTGGAGATAACTAAGAGCAGGCGATGTCTATCATGGAAACAGGCAACACTCAAGGCAGTCCACCAGTACGCATGACCTGAATACGTGAGTATATCAGATCCTGTCCTTGCAGCTGCAAACTGGTAAGGTGCCTGACTTGTATTCGGGTCATGTCAGGTTTGAACCCCGGTTAAGGACCGTGAATAATGTTTCTCCCACCTCCATCCCGTGTTATAATTTCCACTCGAAGACCAACTAACCTGTCTCTCCCGAGGTTCTTCGGGAGTGTCCTCTGTTCCTCCGAACAAACCGTGACCAGATCGTCTTTGGTTAATCATTCAAAACTACCCCACCATAAGATGCTGTATTGTAAGTAAAGTAAAGTTTGTCCCACTATACGCCATGTAGGTGCTTGGGGGGAGTGGAGGTATAGCTCCTCTCTTCCTTGACCTCGGCACTAGATGGAGGTGAGTGGTCAGCATCACGCCCCGGCCGGCTTTACCCCCGGGAAAGGACCCCGGTACCCATTGTAGAGGAGGCTGGGTGGGCCCCAGAGCCGGTCTGGACGCAGACGCTAGAGGAAAAATCCTCTGCCCCAGTCGGGGATCGAACCCCGGTCGTCCAGCCCGTAGCTAGTCACTATACTGACTGAGCTATCCCGGCTCATGATGCTGTATTGTAATAAAATTATATGAGATTACGTAAGCATACTTCATATTTAAATCTGAGCGGAGAACATCGATTGAAGGTGTCTGGAAATATAGTTCCAAGGAGAATATTAGGATCCGATGCATAGGAAATAACAGGGAAATGGAGTACTTATGTGACAAGGCGCTTCGCTATTCGCACTCCTAGTGTAGCATTCTTAGGACGATTCAACCAAAGACACGTAACACGCGTAGATATGAAAAATACTTATGAACGTTTAGTCGGAAGACATGAAATGGGGACATAACTGAACGATACCTACGCGAAGATGCACTACGGAGCTAATCACAAGATTTCCGTACCGTTAATTCTGTAGACTTTTTGATTATTTCTAAATAAAATAAGATAAATTGAGCTACAAGTGATTCGTTCAAGGAAGGGGTAGGGGGTGGTAATTCCTTGTATGGTTCAGAAAAAGAGCCCGAAATTTTGCAGTATCACCCCTGTTTTATCGTGAGCTATCGCTTGGGTAAAAATATCAACTGAAACTCGGCGATACGGGATGGACGGACCAGGCACCGCGACTAGTGTGTGACAGCCGAAAGAGGGTGATACATCAATGAAAGTGCAGCTCCCCTAACCTGAGCCTTGCGGGGAAATTCAACGCGCTAACTGCACGCTCGGGGGACAAGAAAATAGACCCAGCACCAGCTGCACCGGCCTGGAAGAGACCTCTGAACACCGTACTCTGATAGGATTACAACAGAAAATAGGACA
>NW_019060657.1:499917-533612 GCF_000696155.1 Zootermopsis nevadensis | reverse complement strand
ACAGTAAAGGAAATGTAATATCATTAGCGGCCCAACTAGGTGATGAGAAAAAAATATATCAATCTACGAAACAGCAATAAACGGTCTCTAGTTACAACACGCAATTTGAAGTTGGTTTTTGCTTTGTACTTGTAGGGTCATAAGATTATAAGACAGCGAGAGGTTTCCGTCGTATCCAGGTTCCGGTTTAGACACGTTTTAACCTTCCCTGTAATCCTGTTACGGTGTAGCTGGTACATGAATAAAACTGCAGACGCGAGATGGGAAACCGGAGATCCTAAAGTGAGCGATTTTCCTCCCTACGGCTCGAGTACATGCCACTGTATTACAAAAATTAATTTTAACTTCAAAGTGGCATTGAAAAGATAAACCAGAATCGTTAATTAGATTTTTCCATGTAACCATAAGCTATAAAGTAGAACACTCTTTAAGATTACACGCTAATGGAACTCGCCCCTTATTAATCTTAGCGTACGTTTTCGACACCATCCAACCATGAATTTCCATTCTAGAAGCCACCAACCGTCTAAATACACTCAATAAGAATATATTCAGTATATATTTATTTATTATTTCAGTCTATACACAAACTTAGTTTTTAAAATGTTGTTGTTAAAATTAAAATTTAGCGCTTTTCATCGTTATTTCGATGTTACAATTTCAGCGCTTTATTATTTTACGACATGTTTCGATGCTATTGCATCATCTTCAGGTCTTTTGTTGTTATTTTCATCTTTAAAACTAATATATATTTATTAATGCAACCTTTTATTGATTTATTTGTTTTGTAAATTTCTTCCTTTTGGTCTTCGTAGTATTTTGCATATTTAGGTCAGTTGTTCATTATTCTGTGAATTAATTAACATTTGAATTATTAATATTAATATGAAAATTAGTTTGGAGATTGTCGTAGAAAATTTATATTTGTAAAATTATAGGAATATAATAAACATACCAAGAGTTTTGATGTGTGGTGTGTCTGCGTCTGTGATCAGATGAATGACTGTCCATGACTGGGTAAGTGCGCTGATACAGGTTGTATACAACATTTTAAAAACTAAGTTTGTGTATAGACTGAAATAATAAATAAATATATACTGAATTTTAACACAAACATGACTCATCTAAACTATAAAAAGAATATATATATTTTCTAATGCCACTGACAAATATATAAAAAAAATGACGCCAGCCTTTCTAAAGTTGAAACACACTCCTCATTAATTTGCTTTCAAATACTTAAAATCTATGTTCTCTCAGAACAAGGACACGAGCGAAGTAACAGGTAAAATCAGTTTCATAAACCCAATAATATTATAGGCAGTCAAGATAATTCTATACGCTTTACAGAAACCGAAGGCTCATGACCGTGGTCACAAAAGTCCTCTAAGTGTATCCATCCGAAGCCAGATAAATCATGTTCACATCATCACACCTTAAGATACATTTTAATATTATATTCCCATCTAAGCCCAGCCCCCTCAGACGATATATTCCCTTCAGGATTTCCCACTGAAATTATATACTAAGCATTCCCATCACTCCCATGCGTGCTACATGCCCAGCGCATTTCATTATCCCTTGATTTCATCTTCCTAATAGAACTGGGTAAAAATTATGAATTGTGAAGCTCCTCATTATGCATTTAGCCACTTCCGCTGTCATTTCCAAATATTCTCTCCAACATTCTGTCCTCATACAACCTCAACCTTTGTTCTCCCTTCACGTGACAAGACAAATATTACAACAGACTTCTGACAGTCCACACAAGCTTTTAATAACACTGCATTACCTTCTTGCTTCCAGAGACCTCCAGTGCTTGGCTGTTATCCCACTAAGACCCCTGCAAACCTTGCACTCTTATTAGACGTATGTAGGGTACCTGACACACCCGTCCCTTAAAAGCCTTAATGCAAGCCCACACAAAGTCGTTGCTCAAAGACTCTGAAAATCGTCAGAGGCAGGTTCTGTCATCTGCTCCAAATGACTCGTGCGTGATCTTCAAAGTTATAATCTCTTTAGAGCGTGCTTTATCCTCAAATTTTAGGCTCTTGCAATATAAATTACATGACTCCTGACTTGTTTCGGCCTTATTAGGATCAAAACATCTTTAAGGCCGTACCTCAAAACCAAAAAGCGGGACTACAATGCCAGTCCCACGAAGAAGAACGGCTACTGGCATGAAATACCTGAATTAAAAAGCCACTGGATTTAAAAGAGAGTCGTATATCAGCCAAAACGTTAATTTCGCGTAAAAAAATGTGTGATTGTGGAAGGAAAACTTGTCTTCATACTCTAACAACGAACGCGGTTTTCGCTACTGCACAGTTTCCAGGAACACGCACAAATTGGTACATGTAATTGATTAGAAAGCAGCGAAAAACGGAACGAAGGCAAATATAAGCCAGACCGAAAATATGTACTCTTCGGAGTGCATTAATATTCTAAAGGTATTCTTCATGCTACATCGCATAGGTCACTGTCGCACTAACGTTCACCTCGGGTCATTCTTTCACTAATATGATCCCAGGTCACTGTTGTCAAACGTGTTCTTCGCTCACCCTAAACCGTGAACACCCAAAATTCAGCTTAATTCCTAAAATGTCGCATTTCTTGTCTCATGAGTAAAATGCATACAAAGAATTAATATAAGACAGAATATATAATACCACAAGGCTCGCGAACTTACACACTGTAAGAGCATTATATCGAATATTTTCTTAGTTTCCTTTATCTAAACATGGAGCTGTGAAAATATCTGGGCTCAAGAAGAATGAGGGACACGCAGCCAACACAATAAGGAACTTCGAAACTTTTACACTTCACCAAAGCGGGTGACATGGGCGGGGCATGTATGACGAATGGGAGGAACGAGTTCACACAAAAGTACAAACACCACATCTTTAAGTGAAGTATGGGGAGACGTGTCGTTTCCTTTGCGGTACAGCCCGAATTCTTAAACTGTATTAAGAAGAGATTCGGCTTCAAAGAGATAACTGCACAAAAGGACTATTATTATTAAGTGTTCTGTCTTACGACAGGTCCATTGCTCTGCCCAAAAAGAGCTCTCCAGTTGTCCCTATTCTCGGCTTCTCGCTTTAATTCCTGGAACGTCATCTTCTTTCCTTGTTTAAGGTCGTCGGTTAGCTGTATCAATCTTCTTCCCAGTCCTCTCTTTCCTTCAACCTGGCCTTCGATGACATCACTCAGTAACCCATTTCTTCTCATAATATGTCCCAGCCAGTTAGCTTTCCTTCGTGTAATCGCCTGCAGAATGTTTCTTTGCTACAAAAGGACTAATAAGTTTAAAATTAATAATGAATTCTCACTGACCGCGATCGAGCCCCCCAAAAGCTCTTCTCTGGCAGAAAGATAAAGTTTAGAAGTTAACCACTGCGCACAAGTTCGCTAAACTGGTGGTCAGGGAAGCGAACTTCATAATTTATACAAGACGCTACCCGAATTCCACATGCGAAGTTGTGTCAAAGTGTAATTACAGCTACAAAGCAAGCTGCTGTAATCCGGGGTTCGATGCTTTGCCTCTACACTTCATCGCTGTACTTTGTAGCCCCATTTGTTTCATGGGTTTATCGTCCACAAGCCGGTCGAAATTTCAAGCTTTTAATTGCAAAGTAATTAGGAGAGTTACGATCATAATTATAATACAACCTGACTAACCACATTACAGCACAGATCTATACAAGTTACTTGTATAGATATAATTTTCGTCTTTTAAGGAACCCCGAAATTAATTACCGTTTCACAAAAATCCGCTAGTTGTCTCCATCTTGGGACGCAATAATTCAGTCTCCTCCCTCCAAATAATATCATCGTAATATTATACTCTCATCTGTGGCCTCAGACCATCTTCAGTTTTCCAGCAAAAATTTTTGTATGCATCTTATTTGTCGCGTGACACAAACCCTGCCCATCTCGTCCTCCTTGATTTGGTAATCATAATTTGATTAAGAAAATAAATTTTAACGCCCCAGGTTATGTAGTTTTCTCTGGACCCCACTGATGGTCATAACGTGAACAGTCCCTGAAATACAGAGCCCCCCCCCCGTACAGAAATCAGACAGACGTTTTGCAAAATCTAATTAAGCATAACATCAACTAGGCCCGCCTGGCTAGCATCACTTTGAAGTATTAATACAGTATATGGAGCTACGATGCTTTGAGATATACAGAAACGTAAGACGAAACAAATTAAGATAAGAAAAAGGGAAGGAATGCAGAAGGAGAAGCGACAAAACTATCACAGACGGCCGAATATATTCTGCAGTTTTACATAATATAAATTACTACACTTAACACACTCTTTTCATAAAACATCTTGTCGCTCTGTTTAAACAGCGTATTTTAAACGAATACTGCATTTGGAGACCGAAGGTATCGTGTAGTTATGGCAAATATTGTTGCTATTGATCTAGGCATTCCAACAGAAAATACGCAGCTAAGAACCGCCTGCCTCTTAGACTCTCCCGTCCCACTCAGGTGTCGGAGAAGTTGCCGCATGATCACGGGGCCCTGCCGCTTGAAACAATGAAATCTCTGCTGTCAGAATAAAGAAAATTTGTTGATGTACGAAAAATTACGTCGTTCACGATAACATTAACAGGAATCAAAGGCCCATCGATGGTCATGACATTTTGCGATATCACTGGTGAGCATGGCGTACTCTGAATTCCAGCAGTATCCTGGGAAGACGCGAAGGATTGGAGGATGGTCGAGACCCAGGGCTGTCCTACACGAGGTAGCAAACAGAAAAATCGCAGACTATCCAAGACTTGGTATAGGCGAGATAAATTTTCGCATCTCTCGGTTTGTGTACCCGAGATAAACCGACGGGGTAACAAGACTGACCATTCATTCAACTTCACCTAAAACCAGAGTAAATAATACGTGGCTCTTTGCCTCCTTGCTCCCCCTACAGGCCTTCAGGACTTGATGATTAAGCACAGGGATGGATATCGTAAGGGTTTATGTTGTACAAATAAAGTTCAACTGGGATTCCTCCATTTACCACCTCATATAATCACTCAATCTCGTGCTGTTAAGTATCTGTCAGTCTACAACTGATCTTCTAACGAAAAGCATTACAACAAAACTTTGTTGCGATATCCAACAAATTATTAAGGCTTTGACCGGGATGTTCTTTTGTTAAATCTTATGTGGTACCGCCTGATTCGACTTCTAATGGTTAAGTGAAGTGTTTTCTTCGCGGTACGGTCTGGATTCGTAAATATTATGAAGACGAGCTTCGGCTTCAAAGGGTTAACCAGCTGATTTTCGTAATGGTGAGGGGTAGTGTTTTCTTCGCGGTACGGTCTGGATTCGTAAATATTATGAAGACGAGCTTCGGCTTCAAAGGGTTAACCAGCTGATTTTCGTAATGGTGAGGGGTAGTGTTTTCTTCGCGGTACGGACTGAATTTATAAATAATATTCAGACGATCTTCGGCTTCAAAGGGTTAAGCTCCTCATGTAATTTTCCCCATCCTTCTGTTACTTCCTCTTTCTTAAGCCCAAATATTCTCCTCAGAATTTTGTTCTCCACCACACAAAATCGATATCATTCCCTTGGGACAAGAGATGAGGACGTGTCCATATAAAACAGGAGGTAGATTTTTATACTTAAATGTCTGGATATGAGACAGAAATTCAGCGGCAGCCTCTCGAACGGACGTGATGAGTCAAACGCGAGTATGTGAGAGTTTTAGTCAAATCCCGCTATGAGGAACTCATGACGAACGCATCTGGTAAAAAAAAAAAAGTGCGTATTCTGAAGTCGCGCATTCCTAGTGGAGCGTGAACAAGGTGGAAGGGGGGGGGGCGACCGCAATGCGGCAATCGGCCTCAACAATGTTACCAACGTGCACTTTGACCTGTTAGTATGGCACTATAATTAAACCACGTTTGGTTAAAATCGTTTGCCTGCTTCGATTGTGCCACGGTGAGAATTCGTGATCTTGTCATGACCGTACCAAGATGAGAATTTGCAGTTTCTTCAGAACTTTATTCCTGGAGCGTAAAACTGAGTAATCGTTCGCATTGCAGCCACGTGAAGAGATTAAGACACTGTTCTTGATATTTTAAACACGTGCCACCGTATTTCACAAACAATAACGAAACGAGGCTGTTTGTACCGTCGGTGGAGTAAACGCCTGTAGGCTGGCCGACCGGAATCCGTTTTCCGGGCGGGATCAGGACTCTTCGTCACTGCAGCCAGTCCGACTCTGGTGCCCAGTGGCGGACACAGTAATGAACGAATGAGATTATTTACTAGCTGAGCAACTACCAGACTCCAATATTGACCGAGATACCTATTATACTAGCATGTTTAGCGGTTTTCCTCAGTGTCTTCAGGAAAACGCTGAAATAGTATCTGAAACCAGTAAACTTTCGACTCCTTCTTCATCCCTTCCCATTCATTATTCGTCGTATCATGCTGGCAGTTACATAGACTATGGGTAAACAAACAAATTCGGAGAAGCAAAAATATCAAAAGTGAGAGTTTCAAAACAATACAAAAAATTACTAGAATATTAAATTGCTACCATCACGGGCTTGTGCTTTCATATCCTACCACTGAGATGTAATTTTCATGGATTAAGCCCCTTGTCTGTGCCAATTCAGAACGTTTTCTGCAATAAATCCCTCTGGTAATTCGTAGGACTCACTGGAATTGGAAATCGGTCCAAGAAATGATTGGAAAGAAATAATCGAACAAAAATAAAGTAAGAATTATACAGCAGATCACACAGATTCACGACAGGAGAGAGACTCGAACACGCGATTCACAGAATTCAAGCGGTCCATGGCCAAGATTTCCCGGTCACATGGACCGGCACGTGTCTCTTGGGCATATTAAATCTACGAAGTGAAAGGCAGCTTACGGTACTGCGACATATCCATTATCCGTGACTCAGTTATCTCAACTCAAAGACCTGATATAAAAGTTCCACATTCCTTTATGCACGTCTGTGTTAGGATCCACCTTCCGCCTAGTCGCTCTGTAGAAGAGACTGAAGATCTCAAGTTTCCAATTTACAAATGAAACTCCCTTTTTTATCCACCTTTTATTTTCCTTTCCAGTTTACCAGCCGTTTCCTTTTAATCTTTCTTCTCTTCCATCCAATTACATTGGTGACAGTTTCACTTTTTCATTTTACTACACTACAGAACACACCACTGAAGAACTTCTCGCTGCACGCACAAAGCCTTCGGTTCAACCCCTGTCACTTTTCATTTCCTCTCATGCTGCAAAAAGACAGTTCTCTGTGTGATCCACGGATTAATCAGACTTAATCACGTTCTTTACGCATGCTAGGATGCTTGAACATAATATCAACCCTTTGAAGCCGATGCTCGTATAAATAATACTTTAGAATTCAGTCCGTACCGCAAAGAAAACAGCTCTTCGCTATTTCGAAGATCGACATGTTAATGTTGCTTATGCAAATAATCGCTGTTTACATTGAAAATCATGCAATGCGTATAAGTACTAAATGAAAAGTTGCTGATTTTGAAGTAGGTGGGATATATATAGGTAGTACTGAACTTTAAAGGGCTAATAGCAAAGATATGTATATTTCCTTTTAATCACAATCAATTAAATATTCAAATAAAAACATAAATCTGCGTGTAGTTAAAAGGATAATACTAGAACAATAATTTCATAAAAGTGTGCGAATGCGAACGGCTGACTGATTAATTATACATCAAATGTGTAATACAATGACCAAGTAATATCAATAGTCCTTTGGCCTTATTCAATCGTCCTACATTCTACATAGAGAACACTATGTTTCGAGAGCTGGATCTCCTACTATCTTCAGGAGAAAGGAACCTAGTCAAGAGACGGGGAGAGCAGCTCCAGAATTGTTTGTAAAATACAAAACGATGAAAAAGTTTAAAAAAATTAACTGTTATACACCATGCCTGTACCCCTAAGGATTGCTTCACAATATCCAGGCTTGTGCATGAGGGAAACAAGAAACATACACATACTACCAGTATGAAAACTTCATGGAAAGGGGTCACTTGAGAAACTGACACGTGTATATTATGGAAGCAGGTGGGAATGTGAAATGTATTGAACTGGCTACAGGATAGGTCTTAATGACGACAGGAAATTTCAAAGAAACTGCATCGGTTTATGTGATTCAGAGTCACCAAATGGGAGAGGCTTCAGTCATGTAAAGGCAGATTCTTATGGACAGACTGTACAGTACAGGCCCGCTCAGTAGCTCGTGAACAGAGCCACACAGACCTTCATTGTTGCCAACATATTAACACTCATAAATATTGAAGAGATTCCGCAATACCATCCCACTCTTTGCCAGCTATGCATCATGCCCTCTGTAATCCGTACTGCCGAAAACGGTTCCCCGACCCCTCAAGCTACATTTTAGTATACTTTTTATCGCCATGAACATCCTCTCGCTGGATTATAAAGCTATGCAAAAACAACTTCAGCTCTGTACAATATTTCGTGTCAAAATGCACCGAGAGTAAATTTGAAGACGTTAAAACATGTTACAGAAATGAAACTTTTTGTTAAAAAAAAAAACGCAGTAAAACCTTTCCTCGGTCCGCCTACCAGCACAGCTCGTTTAATCACTTTCACTGACCCAAATAAAATGCCAGGATACCACATAAAGGCCATTCCGCATTCACTACCGATAATATCGAAATTATCACCTTAATATTGGTGTTCTAAATGAGTAATTATCTATTAAAATTAAAGTTGGTCAAATTGAAAGCAAAAAAAAAAAATACACTTTCATGTCATCCAATTTTAGAAATAAAAATTCCCGGAAGCAATTTGGGTAATACGCGCAAACACTTTCCCTTTATATTGTTCATTATTTCACATGTGCCGTTCTCCTCATCATTTATTCCTTTTTCGCTCTGTTTATCTGTCTTTATTTCATTATGCTTGATTCTTCTTAATTTCCGTTCTTATGACCATACGACATTTATCTCAGAGACCCAAACACGCATATTCTCAGGTGTAACCTATTTGGCTTTCCTGTAAAGTCAGGTCGTAATCGAGTGTATTATTTATTATAGTGTTCTGTCTGACGACAGGTCCATATGAACAGGATCCTTCCATCCTTTTCTCGGACTGGGACCTGTTCATATACGTTCTTGGCAGATGATCCAGAAGTGGTTTGCCATTGCCTTCTTCTGTGTGTGAATGGAGTAATTGTTGGGATGCCACGGAGGAAAACTCCGTGTTGCCTAGACCACGGCCTTGCCCAACACAAGTTATAAATTCGGGCACCGCCGGGAATCGAACCCGAGACCCCCAGGATTACAAGGCCAGCGTTCTAACCGCTAGATCACCGTGGCGGTAGTAATCGAGTGTAGTGAACATTAAAATCGACAGCATTGGAAAAAAATACGCTCTTTGGAGAACAATGCCACTTCAAAACTAATTCTTCTCTCCGCATCAGTTAGATCGTTGTTGCACTAATGCGATCCCAGGTCAATGTCACGTCTTGGGTCATTTTTGCACAAGCGATCCCGGGTGATTGTTACGAAAAACGCGACACACGTACAACGGACGGGCGCAAAAGCTGTTCTTCGCTCAAACCTGAGCGCGGATACGTAATAAAAATCCATTTAGCGAGGGGGGAGCAGCTGTTCCATTCACATAAACAGATCAGGATTAATGCAAATGGCGATTTGGAAGCAATAACAAACCTGACAAGTCACAATATATTGCACAGGGCAGCATTCCTCTCCGGGAAATTTATAAAACCACTCTAAAATAACTACAGAGGAGAGCCACGTATCTCAGACACTTAATTTACGCATGAATACAAAATTTTCTACAATGATGTTATGTGATAGGATCATTATGAACAAATCAACAAGGGGACAAGAGGGGAAGAAAATACGACAATCTCTGTTTATACCCGAAGGTATAGAGGAAAAGCCTTGTAATCCTGGGGTCTCGGTTTCGATTCCCGGCGGTGCCCGAATTTATAACTTGTGTTGGGCAAGGCCGTGGTCTAGGCAACACGGAGTTTTCCTCCGTGGCATCCCAACAATTACTCCATTCACACACAGAAGAAGGCAATGGCAAACCACTTCTGGATCATCTGCCAAGAACGTATATGAACAGGTCCCAGTCCGAGAAAAGGATGGAAGGATCCTGTTCATATGGACCTGTCGTCAGACAGAACACTAAATAAATAATATAAATAGAGGAAAATAATATATTGGTCGAGACAGCAGTTCTATAGACGGAGCAGAAACCGCGTCCCCCGGAAACGAACTTAATGATCTACTGACCATTTTCAAAGTTCTTTAGCCCATCTCAATTTTGTTCCGAGACTGCAGAACGCAAGCGAAGTGCGTGTCGTTGGAAAGTTACACGTAAAGCCTCGATGGCACAGTTGGTAGGACTGCTTCAGATTTGGTTATTCGAATCAGGGTGTGTGCAAGACGCCGTTAAAGGATGTTATTACATGGAGATATCAAAAGACGGGGTGGGATGGGCGGAGGGTGTCTTTATCGGCAAACAAGCCGCCGCCATAGGCTGTTTCATCGCACTGAAAGTTTTCCGTGCACTTGAAAACACGTCAGGGCACAGAAGGTGAACAGATTTCATTCCTCCGGTTTCAGATGTCAGAGAACACTGCGTCAACAAACACGGGCTTTTCATTCATAAGGTTTCGCATGTTGTGTTCCCAAGAATTTTTATCTTTAAAAGACGCCAGTTACCAAGCGCCAGCAAACAGCCAAACTAAAGTAAATTATATTCATTATTATTCTTTATTTTCTTATTGTTAGCGTGGAAATGAAACTCTAAAATACATAAAAGCAATTACTGAAGAAGTCCGTAGAGGTAGAGACTTTGTTGACGTCGTTAAAAAAAAACTAAATTACGCGGCTAGATACTCATATTTTCCTGTTTTTAACTCGTTATTATATGAAATCTGGGGTGTACAGTGGGTCGAAAAATGTTCTACCAAAGTTGTTATTTAAAACTAATACTACCACAGACCTCGTCTGCACTACAAACACTGTGTTTAGACCATCTACCAACCGGACCATAAACTTCGGAGTAAAAATAAAAATGATACAAAAATGGATAGTTTATCGAAAACGCTTATATTTATGTACTGTAATAAAAAAAACAACTTTTTCACTGTAACAATAAGGACTTAATTTAAGAAACGCATTTAAAGTTAAAAACAGGATAAGTTAACTTGATAACGTGACGAAAAACTTTTTCGGTCGTAACTGAATTCCTATAATGTTGTATATTCATGTCCTGAGGACCAATAACTTCAGTAATGTTCTCAACACTTCTTTAGGACGTCTGTCCTACTAAATTGAGCGGTGGTTCAGGCGAAACTGAGCCACTGTTAAAATTATAAAGGAAATTGCATACCTACATTTTTTCACAGTTAGCGGTCTAGCGGTTAGAACGCTATGACCTTGTAATCCTGGGGTATCGGGTTCGATTCCCGGCGGTGCCCGAATTTATAACTTGTGTTGGGCAAGGCCGTGGTCTAGGCAACACGGAGTTTTCCTCCGTGGCATCCCAACAATTACTCCATTCACACACAGAAGAAGGCAATGGCAAACCACTTCTGGATCATCTGCCAAGAACGTATATGAACAGGTCCCAGTCCGAGAAAAGGATGGAAGGATCCTGTTCATATGGACCTGTCGTCAGACAGAACACTGAATAATATAATAACGTAGAGTAAAGAAATATTTCGAACTGAAGCAATCTGTAAATATTCTACGGGCAAGCTGCCATTAAAATCTTTATTGCCTGTTACATTGAAGTCGCCACTAATGGTGATGCTAGTTCGTTGCTTACCACGACAGATGCAATCAGAAAGAGTATTTCAAGCGGGCACAAAGTCTTCAGGAGATCGAAAAGACGCGACAGAGAGGCTGACAAATTTAAGTTAGAAGATGGTTTGTTTGAATGTTACAAATGTCTCTTAATTTCGTACAATTTGTTATATTCCTACAACTGCAATGTTGCGAAGCCCCCCCTGTGCCTCATACATATTCATGCACCCCCGCCCACCGCCTGCCCAACAAGTAATACGAATTCCGATATGCGGCGGCACACGGCTTTATCCTAGATTATGAAGGCTATGCCACACGGACGCCTAAACAACCCCTGAAACCATGACGACGGAAGGCGGTTTCGCAGGTGACACAACTTCGGGGCTGTTCACAACTTTTTAAAAGAATCTGCAAACATTCTAAACGCCGCGACGTTTACAAATCTACACTTTTCGCAACTTTAATTAATAATTTTATAAAACTAAACACGTACTACAAAGTCACAGATTGACAGAAAGTAACGAAAGTTCTGTTTCTATAGCAACAATAAAAATATCTCAATCCTGTAATCCTGGGGTCTCGGGTTCGATTCCCGGCGGTGCCCGAATTTATAACTTGTGTTGGGCAAGGCCGTGGTCTAGGCAACACGGAGTTTTCCTCCGGGGGCTTCTTCCCCGGTTTCTCCGTGGCATTCCAACAATTACTCCATTCACACACAGAAGAAGGCAATGGCAAACCACTTCTGGATCATCTGCCAAGAACGTATATGAACCGGTCCCAGTCCGAGAAAAGGATGGAAGGATCCTGTTCATATGGACCTGTCCTCAGACAGAACACTAAATAAATAAAATACTCGCCGTGCTTGTAAACCTATGGCGACACTGAGTTACGTAACTGTAATTTAACACCAGATCAGACATTGGCAAGAATTTTGTAGTGTCTGCTTTTAACGCCAGACAGTCACGTGCCACGTAGTCAACATGGCAAGAAATATACAAGGCTAGAACGACGCTGAAAAAAACTAATCATGATATCCCTTTTTACTGCGATATGTAATCTGCACGTATTTTAGCACTTTGCCAGATAATTCAAGTTTACTTTTTTCATTTCAGACGTAAAGTCGTTCTTTAGACAGCAAATCTAAAATCATTCTGCATTACAGTAGGTCACGCTATTTCATCTCCTACTTTTCAGCACAGAGTAATGAATATAATAAAAATTTAAAGAGCTGACTTTCAGCGTAGCTTCCCCGTGTTACATTTTGACGTCTAAACAGAGGTACTACTCGGTTTTAAAGACTAATGATGTAGATACAGTTCTATACTGTATCGCCCCCATTCTGTGACAAAATATATTCTTCAGTTTTCCTGGGTAATAAGCAGTAACTCTGCGATTCAATTTCCGTTTCTGATACGAATATCAGTATAAGATAAACCCGTAATCTCTTTCAGTACACTTACTTTTTAATCTTAATAATTAATACGATCGATGTCAGACAGCGACATTACAGATCTAAAGTTATCATTTCTAAAGCATTTACACTGAGGAAAGAAATAAAATAAACCGTCTAACACGCAAGAGAGAGAGAGAGAGAGAAGGTTTCTCTCTATACACGATTTTTTTTACAAAAATATATAAATAAAAATAAAAAATACAAACACACGACGAAAAGAACATTTTGTCCGCTTTTATATTAGACGGAGTTCTTTTGTCTACCAAACACAGGAATAACCTGTCGATGTTACATTGCAATAACGTAGTTGCTTTCCGTGGTACATTAAAAAGAAGATTAGCCGATTTCTGTTTCTCGCGTATTTGACTTAATAAGCGGACTTTAATATATTACGCGACTCTTCGGATATTCTGAATTATTCCTTCCTCAATGCCGTCCTCATACGTTACATTTCACTAACAGTTATTAGAATGAAACTGAAAAAATTCTACCTAAAGTCGCGATGGGGGTGATAAATACTCCCTCTTCGTTTTCGGGAGGTCCTGGATCCAAATCTCGGGCAGGCGACTGGATTATTCTTACTTGTGGTATTCCTCAGCCCCTACAGGAATTTAGTTGTGTAAAGTAAAGTTTGTCCCACTACACGCCATGTAGGCGTTTGGGGTGAGAGGAGGTATAGCTCCTCTCTTCCTTTACCTCGGCACTAGATGGGGGTGAGTGGTCAGCATCACGCCCCGGCCGGCTTTACCCCCGGGAAAGGACCCCGGTACCCATTGTAGAGGAGGCTGGGTGGGCCCCAGAGCCGGTCTGGACGCAGAGGCTAGAGGAAAAATCCTCTGCCCCCGTCGAGGATCGAACCCCGGTCGTCCAGCCCGTAGCTAGTCACTATACTGACTGAGCTATCCCGGTTGTGTACTTCTTCAAATTATGGCACGAACGCTTCCTTCCACATTTTCTAATCCACCAATCATCCTATCATTCCACACTGTCCAATCTCAGGTGCTAACAACGTCGTTAAACAGACAGAATATACGAATTCCCAGACGGGCCTCAAATGCTCACCTTATTATGCAATAAATTCTCGTCTGTTCTGTCCAACACAGTGAGGTTGCCTCATTCAGAACTATTACCTTCGCCTATCGAACGAATTGCAGCTAAAAGAAATGAGACGCAAAACTTTTAGCTGTCAGTAACTACAACAGCAATGCAAAGGATAACAGTAGCCAAGGTCCTCATTTCGACGCGTTCCAATTAACTAATCTTCCATATTCGGACGAGAGAGGCGATGAGGTGAGATTGGCTGCATATGCTAATAAAGTTAATTTTGTTTTGTCAATGTGGTACAGAGGAAAACAATTCAATATCGATACAAAAAAAGAGATATAGTCCACATTCTCCCACACTATTAAGGCTTTGACCGGGATGTTCTTTTGTTAAATCTTATGTGGTACCGCCTGATTCGACTTCTAATGGTTAAGTGAAGTGTTTTCTTCGCGGTACGGTCTGGATTCGTAAATAATATTCAGACGATCTTCGGCTTCAAAGGGTTAACCAGCTGATTTTCGTAATGGTGAGGTGTAGTGTTTTCTTCGCGGTACGGTCTGGATTCGTAAATAATATTCAGACGATCTTCGGCTTCAAAGGGTTAAAGGAACATGGAGGGGAAGTTTTGGCTCAGGACATAGGAGACCCCTTGCGGACTTCAGCGAACACGGTAATGAGAATTAATCGACCAGCTGAGAGACTATCAGCTTCTCAGGAAGGACTCGGTTCTAAGGAGTTTTGATTATTTGAAACTGTACTATTATCTCGTAGACAAGTTCTCTTTGTCTCGAAGGAAACACCGCAGTGCAGTGGGCGAAGTGTGCCAAGTGGCTTGGTGCCGAGGGACAGCCATCGCCGAACTCCCCGGGATTCGACGCTGAAGACGCACACAAGGACAAGCGTTCAGATGAAACCATCAAGGAGAGTCCCCATCGCCGATCAGTCTACTTCGACAAAATCCAGGTTCAAATTAAGACCAGGGGAATGGCTCCCTTACTGACAGTTCCGTCGTTTTCCTCAGTCCATCCGGGTAAATCTTAAATAAGGCCATGACCGGTTCCAATTCATCATTCAATGTTTTTTGAGTCTGCCGATAAAGATGATTTAACGCCGAAACGTAGCTTACCTAGAAACAGCAGGCACTCCCATTACGTAGGTTAACAACGTTATGAGGCTGGAATTATGCAAACGACGTTAAACCAACAGATGTGACGCACTGCACTACCACAGTCTTTTGTTCTCTGTCGGGCATTATCGACACTACAGGATCATGAAGCAATGAATAGGTTCTGAACTTGTGGCAGGGGGCCACAACGTCCACATCACGTGGCTCGCTTTTGTATTATTACGTCATACGAGGCTTCTGACGGATTTATGTGCTTGTGAATTGTCAATATCCGGCAATTCGTAAGTGAGAGAGGTTAACTGACTGTCTACACAAACACGTCACAGATTAGTTAACGATGCTATATCAACTACTGACGGTGTAGCGTAGAGTGTTTAAATAAATTGTTAACGGTAATGGACAATGCCGAACACCGAATAGAGAACCAATCATTGTGAGAAACTCTTAAAAATACAGCAAACTGCAGAAGACGTTTCACATCTGAATTCATATCAATTATTATCCTCGCATAGGTCGTCGAAGTACTAACAGTGTCTTCATGAGGTCTTTGGACAAAAGTTCTGTAGGTGTTTAAGCATTTTTCATTTGTATTTCTGTTTGTGGGTAAAATCACATCAAAAGTGGTCATTTTGAAAGCCCAGAAGCAGTGTTCCTATCTACTTTAACGCATTTTTAACGATACATAAATTTATTAAACACCCAATAATTTAATCACGACATCATGTTTCAATCTTCAACTCTCAAAACAAAACAGACCTCCACAATCACAGAATCTATAAAGGCGTGTTAACATTAAACTTGTTGGCCTTGTAATCCTGGGGTCTCAGGTTCGATTCCCGGCGGTGCCCGAATTTATAACTTGTGTTGTTGGGGTGGTCTAGCGGTTAGAACGCTGGCCTTGTAATCCTGGGGTGTCGGGTTCGAATTTATAACTTGTGTTGGGCCAGGCCGTGGTCTAGGCAACCCGGAGTTTTCCTCCGTGGCATCCCAACCATTACTCCATTCACACACAGAAGAAGGCAATGGCAAACCACTTCTGGATCATCTGCCAAGAACGTATATGAACAGGTCCCAGTCCGAGAAAAGGATGGAAGGATCCCGTTCATATGGACCTGTCCTCAGACAGAACACTAAATAAAAATATAAAATACGCTGTACTGGCTCAAAATATAATTTGATTTTAGTGATTCCGAAACAAATTCCGAGTTCAGTAACGGGCTAAATTCGACTGGTGGGAGGGGAGGGGTACACCGGATTTATTATTCCCAGATACCGATGATAATGCAAAGTACTTTCACGCCACTGGAATCACAAGGGTCAGCCATATTTTAGACGACACACCCGAAGCCTTCTTCCTTTGTTTGCACAACAAGGACGAAGCTTGGAGGAACTTGAATATGAAATGAGACAAAGCATTAGCCTATAGGATTTCCTGCTCACTAATTGAAAAGTTATCGCAGGAACAAATGAAGGCGCCTAGCCAATAATGGAGACTGTCTGAGTTGCCCATAAATCGATTTAACAACCCTCTCCCATCCGCCATTGGTATAACTCGCAGAAAGTAACTTGTGGTCCGGGAACCATGGCAAGACACGAACCAAGAATTTGGCCACCTAACACAACAAATAAAATATAATAAGGGAATTAATGGAAAATCATGGATTCTAGAAGAATTAAATAATGTAATGAACGACAATATATTGCAGATAAACACGAAAACACATTTATTACTTGCTTAAATTGTACTGTTCTATTTCGCGATAAAGTTAATATACAAGGAATTTTACATAAAAACACTCACAAAATTTCCTTATGACGTAAACTAAATGTGAGAGCATCTTCAGGGCAACTAGCCCGGAAGGAAAGAAAAGTGTAATTTCTATTTTAAATTAAGGACGAAGACTGGAAAAACACACATGATCAACGCCACATAACGCCCGAAATAGACCTCAATAAACTACTTCACTGCTAGATTAAAACCACTGCAGAATTTCTACTTACCAATTCAAAAATGAAATAAAAACGCCATCAATAATAAATATTTCATGTCGTTTCTCCACCATCATGATATCTTTATCAAACATTACTGTGTGTTATCAGGGACGCCACTGGAATGAAGAGTATTGATTTATTAGGAGTCTGGGGATCGAACAACGGACCACAGCAATGCGGCAATCTTATCGCTAAACGGCCTCGTTACCGCCCCGACTCATGTCTTCCAGTGTCGCAAACAGGAACTACGTCACGTCTTACAACACGTCATCAGAGTCTCTTTAGAAAAATGCATATAGGATTTTGTACAGACCCTGCAAAGAGTCGCTCATTTTATAACAGTGACGAGGATTAAATGGATGTGTGACCCATCTTGCGCAAACAATTTTGAGTGAAATAAAATTCAGAGACAAAAATTATATCACTCTTACTTAGTAATATGACAATTTTTTTTTATTTGTAGTGTTCTGTCTGACGACAGGTCCATATGAACAGGATCCTTCCATCCTTTTCTCGGACTGGGACCTGTTCATATACGTTCTTGGCAGATGATCCAGAAGTGGTTTGCCATTGCCTTCTTCTGTGTGTGAATGGAATAATTGTTGGGATGCCACGGAGGAAACCCCCGTGTTGCCTAGACCACGGCCTTCCCCAACACAAGTTATAAATTCGGGCACCGCCGGGAATCGAACCCGAGACCCCAGGATTACAAGGCCAGCGTTCTAACTTTTAATGCCAGGAATAATTAAGAGAAAAACTGTGTTACAGGCATGCCACCTTACGTGATACTCAGAATTTTCAAAACCCTTTCCATTTAAATGTTGGCACGAGAGGTGATAAACGCTTGATCATCTCCTGTGCGTAAAGTAAGAATGTTTATAAATAAAGTCAGTCCCATGCCAGTACTCGAACTGGAATATCTCTATAAAGCAAGTCAGGTTTATCGCCATGAAAACCCACCTGGCAGGTCATGTTATGAAATTGTAAAATCGCTACAGTACTTGCTAGAAGCGTTTTCATTTGCTGCACGCCCGGTACTCCATAAGGTCACACACACACAGCTTGCATGACCTTAATTTAACCACCCCTGCGGCAGAAATATCGGAGCGGGGTTCATCAGATACTCACAAGCGGGCGGTACTAATGACTGCCATTTCCATGAGAAGCAGTGAGCGCATGAATGTAACAAGTCTAAAAAGAGCTAATCTGATTCAGACCAACATTATACACGTCAGGGCTTCTTAACCGGTGAGCCCCGATCATTTTGAACACATTTAGTTCTTAGTGTTGTCACATCATGAGTCAGTACTTTTTTGTTAAACTGTCATCGCCTCGAAAATTAACATAAAACTTATTTGAAAATAAAAATTCGTAACCTTCACACGTCACATCGGGCCCGTTTGTCACCTACAACTCATTACAGAAATCTTTTAAATGTTAAATATATTTATGCAATTTATTTTTATTTAGTGTTCTGTCTGACGACAGGTCCATATGAACAGGATCCTTCCATCCTTTTCTAGGACTGGGACCTGTTCATATACGTTCTTGGCAGATTATTATTTAGTGTTCTGTCTGACGCCAGGTCCATATGAACAGGATCCTTCCATCCTTTTCTCGGACTGGGACCTGTTCATATACGTTCTTGGCAGATGATCCAGAAGTGGTTTGCCATTGCCTTCTTGTGTGTGTGAATGCCACGGAGAAACCGGGGAAGCCCTCGGAGGAAAACTCCGTGTTGCCTAGACCACGGCCTTGCCCAACACAAGTTATAAATTCGGGTACCGCCTGGAATCGAACCCGAGACCCCAGGATTACAAGGCCAGCGTTATAACCGCTAGACCACCGTGGCACAATATATTTTCTGGGGCACCGGAGGAGAGCTAGAGGCCCACACGCTCAGAAACACTGCTATAACGGTCATGAGCCAGCTGAATCCACACGCCATACACTCAACCTACTCGTCTCGTGAATCTCCTCCTTTGCAACAGGTTCCACTACCAAAACTTCATGCCAACACTACTGAAGCCTTGTAATTAATAACGAATTAGGTCATACTGTGGAATTTTACATGTTTTGTGTTAAGCACGTTTGAAAGGAGATCTTAAGGAAGAACAGACTCATACAGCCAATCCATGTGTTTTACGGCAGCGGAGACATTTACGTCAATAAATTAGAAGCAACGACATAACAAAGCAGTAAGCGCTTGGCCCTAAGAGCTTTATATATTTTTTCCCCTGTTCTGCTACTTCCTGCAACATTTTCCACTTACCAGTCCCCAGGAGTCGCTTAATTTAATGAGCCTAACCGCGCACAACAAACTGTCTCAGTGCGCCGACAAATAAATTTACAGACATAAAACTGTAAGTAATCTAATTTACTTTCTCCGATAATAACACTAAAAGGACAACCTCATTAGCGAGATTCTGTGAAAAAAATTATAGTAATGTTTTCAACGCAATTTATTCGGTCACTAGACCTGACGTGTGTTACGGACAGGAGGAGCGGACGATTTGCTTACGACACCGGTGAGACCTCAAGTTCTCACGGCGACTAGTATAAATATGGCTGTCTTCTGGGACGTTGCGCCGTGTGGTCTCGTAGAAACTCACCGACGTTGCAGAGGTGCACAATGCCTCGATCATAGCCCTGATGATAAAGGCAGTAAACTCTTCTGAAACGTCGGTCAGCTTCTACCAGACCGCACGGCGCAACAGAAGACAACCAAAAACTTTTCCTTCCACCCATTATAATTCTGAGAAACTTCTAAAAACCGGGTTCACTGTAATTAATAACGTAACATGAAGTCATACAAATACGCTATATTCATGTTATGAACAATTGCTCTTTTTGTTTAGTAAACAGTTTCCGATATAAAACAAAGAAGCCATTTTTGTGGTCTATACCAGCTGCAAACTTTATCACCGCACGGTATTTAAAAAATCCAACATACAATGTAGAAAAGTACGTCGTCAGTTCAAACACGTTTCATAAATTTTCAAACATACCGAGTGAACGTATGTTAAAGTAAAGCTACATAAACTGTTTTTGAAAGCTAATTATCTCAGTTAACACAGCGTTTGTATTTTTCGGTTCAATACAACTAATCTAAAACACGGGAGACGTTGGGACCAAAATAAAACCTAAAAAAAAAAAAAACTTAATTAAATTTTAAACACTTCAGATGTAAATATCATTGCACTGTTTGCCATAGAAAAATTACAACAGGCAGCAGAATTATGTATGATCTGTAACAAAACCACACGTAAAAATGTATGGACCGTTCTCTGGTACCCTCTCGACTGCTACCACACGTTCAACAATCATGCTTCATATTCGGGCAGTCTCGAGTTCGAGACTCGGCCCGGACACCAGGTATCCTTACCAGCGTTCTTTCATGCCTTACCTCAAACTACCCAGACAGATTCACCAGAGATCACTGATCATGACTGAAATGATTATCACTGTTTTCACTCAATCGCTTCGACAAAGTAGGAATAACGCCTTAAAATAGGCAACAAGCACTACCCTCCACAACTACTGCAATCAATTATTTATTAATCACACCTTTCGACGCTACACAGTCTCAGCTGCTAACAGCGTCGTTAAGCAAGCCATAAATAATCAAGACTGCGACAGATTCGTTTCTACAATTTGCTCAGATCATCACATACCTCCCTTCTGTGTAATGATAAGTCGCGAAATAAGAAATAGGCAAACATGACTTAAGGGTTTCAACAAAATATGTGCATTGGGAAAGTAAGAATCTGAGTTACAACTTTAAAACAATCGTTTCTGTTGCGTGTTTAATAAAAAACAGTGTTATAACATGTTTCATAAAGCTGGTCTCACTGTGAGACGATCATATTTACCACATTATGCAGGAGGGAAAAGGTAGAAAGAAAGAAAGAAAGAAAGATAGAATAATGTGTTTCGCACTGCGCCATATTAAATTGATGTTACGCTTCTAAACAGACAAATTCCTGTTTGGTGAATAATTCAGACAGAAAATATTCGACTGATCGATACGGGACGCTCGCCTCCAAAGCACATTTATCTAACTAAAATCAGAATATCGACCAATTCCACGAATGCCGCCGAGTTATTCAAGTGCTCAACACTTGCTTCGGACAAAGCCCAAAGTTCTTCGACCAACGCGGCGGCCTATGATGGTATTTCTAGGGCCCACGAAGAATCGACGCTTTAAACGTAAGAAAACAAAGGCCAGTAGATCTATTTTGCCATCGATAACACAAGGCAGTAATGATGAATATTGTGGCCGACAGAAATTCCTTGCCTTCTAAGAAACCCAAAGTACAATTACCGTGTCCATAACAGACGTTAAATGGTCACTACACTGAGTCAGATGAATCCCGTGCACTTTCCGGTCGCCCTGCAACCAAGGAAATAGTCTCCGGTAAGCATTGGACGGGGTTCAGAGCCGTGGTGAGGGAGAATGTAACCCAGACTGCCAAGACAGAAGCGTATTCAGTACACGGACTGACGTAACGTAAGCTCCACGTTACATTTTGGTGATCCTGTAGCCATTTTGTATATTTTACAGAAATCTCGATCGCGTGCGTCCTAATAATAGTATATCACGTGACCGACGGAGGTAATGAAGTGTAGGAATCCCCGCACAGTCGGGTGGTCACATTGTGGCAATCGAATCTGCGTTATCGACTCTCCAACTGCCTGATAGACAAACACAAAGCCAAAAACGCGAGATAAAAGGCCATGGACCACTGCGCAAACCCGCATTGTTCCAGCCATGTTTCCAGATACTGAGATTTTTGTTCTTCCTGGTCAGATTTATCGATTAATCTCTCAGATAAAGTACGGAAACAAGAGATGTCGGTGAAATGTGATACGACAAACCGGATACAACACAAGAGGGTATGAAAAGTGTTCGTGTCACGTGGTTTAGAGGCGACAGATGCGTCTTTACGTCTGGAAGAAAGGTAGACGACAAGAGGGGAAGGAGACGGGAAGGAAGATGGAGGAGGGCAAAAAGAATATAAGACAGCAGGAACTGTTGTATCATCTCCACATGATGCACAGCTGACAACACATCACTCCACAAAAAGTGACTTCACAATGAGCTACGAAAATACGGAAAGGTACTTGAATAAGTCGGGCAATGGAAGTATTTTCTGTATCCATTTAGTCAAGGACAAATAATACTGGAAATGCATCAAATTAGCATGAGCTATAACTCTGGAGATCTGACTGCGTGTCTTGGACGAAAGCAGCAGACTACATGATCTGCGTCCTCTACAAAGGCGAATACAAAAACTAATCCAGCGGTGAAACAAAAAGAGAAGCCCCAACGAGTTCTTAGCAAAGTACATTTGAAATTCTGAATGCGGGCGCTCGGGAAATATCGCATCTCACGGCCAGGACACCTGAGCAGCTAATGCGCCGCGTGTTCCTGCTACATTAACTAAAACGCATTGTGTTATAATGTGCTTGTCCCTTCCTCCACAGCCTTCTTCCAAAATTCGACGTCTGTACTTGCACGCACTATGCGTGAAGGGGGGGGGGGGGGGGGGGGAGACAAAGGACTGCTACAGTGCGTAAACACCAAAGACAAACCCATTCTTTCCGCAGAAAATAAAATTAATTCTCAACAAGAAGCCCTAACCTGAGAAAGAACAAGTACCACCTTCAGGGGCCTTCAACATTTTCTTCCTTGTATTCAACTGTAAGCTGTAACTCACTGAAAGACCAAGCCACTTAAAAAATAAAGTTGTACATTGTATTACAGTGTTTATCGGGTTCGATTCCCGGCGGTGCCCGAATTTATAACTTGTGTTGGGCAAGGCCGTGGTCTAGGCAACACGGAGTTTTCCTCCGGGGGCTTCCCCGGTTTATCCGTGGCATCCCAACAATTACACAGAAGAAGGCAATGGCAAACCACTTCTGGATCATCTGCCAAGAACGTATATGAACAGGTCCCAGTCCGAGAAAAGGATGGAAGGATCCTGTTCATATGGACCTGTCGTCAGACAGAACACTAAATAATAATAATAATAAATACATGTGCTTAATTAAGCACCACACCACAGAGACCTGTGACGGCACGAATTCTTAACCTCGGCACTCCAAGGACAAGAAACTGGATGAGGCCTCAGACGGGCGAAGAACATTAAATAACATTAAAAAAAATTGGCTTCCACATCCAAGAAAACGTATATCATCTCAGTGTTAAAGAACAGTTATCTAAGGAAACAAAATCTATGTATATGTTGGTCTTCTGAGTTCTAACGACGCGTGGCGTCAACTTGTAGGTAACTGGTAGCATCTGAGGTTTTCACAGTGGTCAATCCGAAGATGGCTATCTTCTGGGTTGTCGCGCCGCGTAATGTGGCAGAATTTTACCAACGTTTCATAGATCCTTGCTGCCTCCATCATCATCGCCCTGCTGACGTAAGCAACAAGGAGCTCTGAAACGTTGGTAAAATTATACCAGACTACACCCAGAACACAGACACCTTTGTAGTTTCATAGGAATGCACTACCTCCATGTTCAGAGCTTCGACAATATGTTCCTCTGAAACGCTGGTATCTGCTTAGAGTCGACTCTACAAATCCGTGAGAACCTCACGTCTAAATTCCTATTTATTCTAAAAGCAAAATGAAATTTACATATTCAATGTGTGGGTGAAATGACAAGCTATTGGTCGTTAAGTAGACATAAAATTCAGACAGCCTACATACCCGGTGTTCAAACAGCATAACTACAAACACTCTGAGGCAATAACTCATGTTTTAATATAGAAATTGTGGTCATTACTCTGCGGCTTTTACAGTAATTACAGCGCAGTTGTATTCATTAATTAAAGTGTAGGAAACTTTGGTTTCTCTGTGTTGGTTCATCTTCTTCTCAAGACGGGCGTTACGTCAGTTTTAAGTTTGTTGATGACGACTGTGGATTTTGGTTCATTCAACAAAAACTACAGTTCTGTCCGTCGGTAAATGTACAATCAAAATCAACCCTTTAAAGCCCTCTGGTAATTACACGTACCACCTGCTTTAATAATCTATAACTTTGCGTTGCCCACAGAATGTATTTATGAGTTTCGTACGATCTCAGAATAAACTATAATTATTTTCCTAAACGGCAGAAACCAGTTGATCGTTGTCATGGAGACGTGTTGTATTGTCTCTGAGGTATGGAATAAATCCTTAAATAATTTTGATAAGCTTCGTCTTTAAAGCGATAACACAATTTAATCCCTATCTCACATCTGTGCAGTAATTAAACTTTTTAGTTCATAGGAAGTTCTACTGTATTCTGCACTGCGCCGATAAAAAAATTCACTGATGAAGGCAATTATTTTTGTGCGTCCGTTCGCAGCTCTAGAGGATGGTTTGGGCAGCGGTTTAAAACCTGCCAGTAGCAGAAATGTATGTCCCATCACCTCTGTCAATGCCGCAGGACAGACTACCATTTCGTATAATTCAGTTCAATACTGTGGGCATGTAGGTTCAACGGACATAAAACAAAAAAGACCACATTAAATACTGATTTAACTTACACGGTGGTTTTAGAGACCCTGAAGGGTTGCCGCTACTATTACAAAGCCCAAACATGGGCCTTAGTTACACAGTGCCAGAAATAATAAATTCTCTGGCCACAAACAGCTGCGAGTAGAAACGTGTTGCAACCATGCGCGATCGCTCCACTGTGTACGTCTATGCTCTAATATAGGGTTTAGGCGTGGGGTTGACAATTCATGGCCGTTATTATTATTTAGTGTTCTTTCTGACGACAGGTCCACATGAACAGGATCCTTCCATCCTTTTCTCGGACTGGGACCTGTTCATATACGTTCTTGGCAGATGATCCAGAAGTGGTTTGCCACTGCCTTCTTCTGTGTGTGAATGGAGTAATTGTTGGGATGCCACGGAGGAAAACTCCGTGTTGCCTAGACCACGGCCTTGCCCAACACAAGTTATAAATTCGGGCATCGCCGGGAATCGAACCCGAGACCCCAGGATTACAATACTTTGAGGCACGAAATTAATTTAAATAATACTTAAAACTTCAATCCCTACCGCAAAGAAAACACAATGCGTCTCCATGACAACGATAAACTGGTAATGCTGTTTAGTGAAATAATGCCTGGTTACTCTGACAATCATAGGAAACCTATAAATACAAAATCCGCAGTTGATGAATATTAAAATAGGTTGTGCATATGCTTAATACTAACTTCAAAGAATACGATCTGATGTTCTTACGGCGGTGAGTATCAAAAATCCTCGCTGGAAGGTGATCTGAAACGTCGATAAACCTCCACCAGACTACGGCGCTACAACCCAGAAGACAGCCATCTTAGCCGAGAGCAGCCTGCAAACGTCTAGCTGGGGCACGGTTATATACGATGAGCGATTAGTCACACGTGTCTGAATTTCGATGCGATCTGCTGATTCAATTGCATTCGGGGAGCACACGTGGATGTGATAGCTGGTTTTTTTAACCCCATATTTTGCAGGAAAGCGGAGTGTTCTCGTATCAGGCGGCCATAACTAGCCCACATTCACCGAACATTTGTGGGCAAGCCCAGATGGTCACAGTCACGGGAGGAAGGGTTTCCAAATTATTCATGGTCTTCAGTGCGTTAATCGAAAGCACGAATGTGCCAAATTAACTTTGCAGTAAAAGTAAAGGGATAGCTGAACGTAAAACTGACATAAACGAACTACGTATCAGGAGAGGCGAACATGCAATTCGATACGTCGTCAGGCCGTGATCAGGCGAAAACTTGGAAACAGTCAGTATGTCTTATTACTCCCGTATTTTCCTCATTTATCAAGAACTGAATCAGGCTGCTTTCCCCAAACACACATCTTAGACCAGAAAAATAATGCATTTGCCATCAGCTGGCAACTATTATCAAATGCAACACAATTACAATTATAAATGTTACCAAATATAAAGTCACGGTGAGTTAACATTTCAATCGTCTGGATCAAATTTCCAGCCTTCTATTAATATCTACATTGCGCAGAGAATCATTTTAAAGACGTCTTTGTGGGGTATCGCATAATTTTGAAGACGAATATTCTCTTAATTTCCGTTTTTGTGTCTCTGCGTGAACCTCGCAGCTTCTGTCTTGACCGTACGAAACCAAAAAGTGTGTGTTACAAGTGTAATCCCAGTTTTCTAAGCCGGCAATCCGCTCAGAGGATCACATCTCAGTTTTTCGCTACCTGTCAAGGATTTCTTGCGGGCAACACCAACCCATGTTAACCTCGCCGAACACAAGGCCCATACGGGAACATCCGTACCAACAGACAAATCTAGAATCGTCATAGGAGATACGACACGCGTTTTGCAACGAACAGCAAGAATACCAACTGATATTTAAAAATAATCATAGTCTGAACGCAAAGATTATGTCTATCCGGTGGTTATATCCCAAAATTTACACAGACAGAGAAAAAAACCGATAAAAACTTTATTATCGAGACATGAGGTTCTCACAGCTGCAAACATTCAGGCCACTGTCATTATGGTTTTTGAGGTATTTTTCGACTGTCTATGACACGCACAGCATACGATACTTCACGACTTATACCGCTCTTACACTCTACGTGGACTCGAATCTCGCAGCTTACGACTGAATTCGCCAGACTAGACGCTTTGAGTGAGAGGAATTAGCTGGGGCCCTGCATGTGACAGCCAGGGATGTACATGTTTTGTTAAAATGTGTCCCTCACATCATCCAAATGTCACGCTGTAAACGCAACCAGCTGCTTCACACATCAGTAGAAATGTAATCCACTTCCCATGAAGCTTAAAGAAATAATCAAAAATAGAGACTTTACATTGCAAATGAAGTTGAATCATTTAGGATTCGTGTGAAGGACCAAAAATAAATTCACCAAACACCTAATACCAAATTATACAGAAATCCACTAAATAGGTTACGAGGGTGAAGGCTGTCGGAACGTGAGCCAAGTACACCTTCCCACTCCAGGCCCAGTGCACTCGGCCATGACGGTTTCCTTCCAAATCCTTATACCCACTCAGCATTTACATTAATGTTTCCACATCACTATTATTATTATTATTACTTAGTGTTCTGTCTGACGACAGGTCCATATGAACAGGATCCTTCCATCCTCTTCTCGGACTGAGACCTGTTCATATACGTTCTTGGCAGATGATCCAGAAGTGGTTTGCCATTGCCTTCTTCTGTGTGTGAATGGAGTAATTGTTGGGATGCCATTATTTAGTGTTCTGTCTGATGACAGGTCCATATGAACAGGATCCTTCCATCCTTTTCTCGGACTGGGACCTGTTCATATACGTTCTTGGCAGATGATCCAGAAGTGGTTTGCCATTGCCTTCTTCTGTGTGTGAATGGAGTAGTTGTTGGGATGCCACGGAGGAAAACTCCGTGTTGCCTAGACCACGGCCTTGGCCAACACAAGTTATAAATTCGGGCACCGCCGGGAATCGAACCCGAGACCCTAGGATTACAATACGCTGCATAAATTATACAGTTTAATCAGTGTACAGTCCCACCTATTTTGTCTTGACCAGTGTCAACCGAATGAGTACTGAGTCTCGCCGACTTCACTGACACAGAACTGCGATTAAAATAATTCCGAGTGGGAAAAGTAATCAGGCGCTGTTTCACACTTCTTATTAGTTTTTTACTCCGTCATAACACTTAATCCTACAACATGGCCATCGGTAATCCTGACATATTAGCTGGAACGGAATGACCAATACTGAAAAAAAAATATGACTGTACCCAAATTCAAAAAGGTTCGCAATTTCCCGACTGAGCCAAATGAAAGCAAACCAAATCGAACATCCTCTAACATGCGCCATGATTCCCATGTTTATAAGAATCAATCGCGTTTTACGAAATATCTTTAGGTCACTATGACATTTCTGACTAAACCTACTATATCGTATAATTCAGATATTCAACTCTTATTCGCTGTAGCTTTAGGGCAACGCCGAAGCAACCCGGCGCTGTCGAAAACTACGTTTGTCATGGCAACCAAAGAGACCACAGAACCAGGCCCGTCGTCTGTATAAATAGCCTGTAATTTGTGTGCTAGTTAGCAGACGCATAGAAGCCAACAGATGACGCATAACAAACTGCCATCTGTCACTTTTCAACGGCGGACGGTAACATGAAAAATGACCGAGTTCGTCATCTTGAAAATCTGTTCTAAACATGTGACTTAGCTCTGCAGCGGGTTCAAACCAACGTTAGTTGGAAGTGAGCAGTCATTTCAATGCTCCGGTCGTCTTACCCTGTGGACGGAAGAGTCATTGTGCGTCGGAGGCAGTCTGGATGTGGTGGATTCTTAATTTCTATCTACACCGATCGATCCACTTTTTCCTACCGGCATATTCCATATTGTAATTAACATACTCAAAACACGAATGTTTGTGGCGATGGTACAAAGAGCCATCAGGTATTCGATATAAATCATTTATAATCCTTATAAAAACTTAGATAATACTTTTGTTTTCATGTTCTGGCATTTATAATGGAATAGGCCTGTGTTCTATCATAATCAAAATATCTAAGTATTAATCCTTCGGAACCTCTATTATGCCATACGACAACAGCCGGTGACTGAATATAGGCCTATTTGTGAATAAAATATTAATTCTACAAGCCTTTGGACCTTGGCTGTGGAACTGTTCCAAACGAAAAAGTGTTCATTACGAATTATTAATTTTCTCTGTATAAGATTGTTTTTGTGTCCCGTCCGCTTAATCTGACCTACACGCCGTTAAACAAGTAGAGGCCACCTGCTCCTCGCGTGACTATAAGCGGGATGAAACCTGCAGGCTCCGACATAATACAAAACTGTAATTTGCGTTTCTTTGCTCTATTATTAAGCACGTAGAAAATACAAGGGAAATACACAAGTGTTCTGTATAATCTTTTCAGATAAAAGTGTAGGCCTATTCAGTTGTTGCCAAAATCAACGATACAGTCACGCCACCAACAGAGTGAACTGTTCGCTGCAGAAGAGCTCAATAATTAGATGTGTTATGAGTTGATTGTAATAGATGCATAAGATGGGGGGCAGAACAGAGCTGTCTGTCTCATAAGTGAAAGTATTGAACGAATGTTAATTAATTTTTGAGCAAATGCCCACATCTTTAGAATTTAATTTTTGATTCACATAAGGTCAAATCGAAGTCATGTACTGTTTAAGGTACCACCGCAGAATTTAGTTAGAGGAACGGAGGGGCCCTTAGAACCAATTCTGAATAGGTTTAAGGAGCGACAGTTGTTTGCAAGGGCGCTCTAAGTAATTCGTTCTAAGGTCTTATTAACTTCACAAGAACGGCCGTATTCCAAGGAGTTAGTCCACTTATGAACTACAGATCTGGCGGCTACTATGATAAAACATTTGTAAAGGGTACGTATTTCATCCTGCTGCATGCAGTTCGTTTATTCCGAGACTGCATTTAAAATATTCCGACGACACTTGTTCAACAGATCGATACACGGACAAGTCGTCTGCATATAAAGACGATGCGCGACCCACAAGTAAAATCCTTCGTGAACTACCGAGCGTCTCAGAAGGACTTCACTGGAAAGGTTCTGCAGATTGTAAAGACAGGGCCTTATGACAGGGATTAAGGACTAGTTTTGTAGCAGGGGTCAAGCCACCGATCTGAGTCACGATACGGGATGCAGGAGGCCAATGGACGCGTCTCCTTTGTGCAAAAACACGACGCCCACATTTGCGTTCTCCTGTCCAAGGACGCAGAAATTACGGAAATAAAAGTAACAGAAACGTAGAACACTAAGAAACTGAACCATAAATTTCCAATCACAAAACGAAATAAATTAATTTACTGGCTGAAACCTTGAATGGAAATTTCAAATATATAGAATTTTCATAATTTGTCTCATTCACCAAACATCATTAAAGTGATAAAATCAAGGAATATGGGATAGGTAGGATACGCATTACGCCAGGGGTCGATAAAGTATATTAATACTAAATATCAGTCAGAAAACGTTTAGGAAAGAGACCATATCGGAGACGGAAGCGTAAATGAAATGTTAATATCATTAGAATTATTGTCAGAGGGCGAGGAATTGTGTTATCAGCTGAGCGATGACTCCGTTCCATGGAATTAATTATCTAGTATTGCATCTCTCGAAGAAATTGAGTATAAGCTAGCTGTGAGCTGGAACTTATATCTAAGCGTAAATGTGAACTAAACTAATAATAAGTTACTTGTTAATCTCCCTTTGTTCCGTTAAGCCTGTATTTAATTTCTTATTCTATTTCAGCGGGTCACAGCTCATTTAAAAGCCCCTGGGCTTCCGGCGAGTAACTACAAAAGTTCTTGGAATCGATAGCAAGAAAAGACAAGCGAAGTTCACAGGAGGAGACTAATTTAAAAAAAAATATTCCAAAAACCAAGACACCGTCTACGTGCAGTCACAGGAATACCATAAAACGTTATTTACATATTTTGGGGGCATATGTCAACGTTTCTGGAGGGGGGGGGGGATACTGCCTCCATATTTAAGGCTGAATTACTGAGATAGAGGCAGTATGTTCCTCCGAAACGTTCGCAACTACCTACAAGTCCACACGGCGATACAACGCAGAAGACCAACATCGACATCACAACCATGAGAACCTCAAAACTCGTCAAAATAGTATTTAAAAATTCATTTCATACCTTAAAAAAGCCTATGTTTTTTTATAAATCAGCTAGTTTACACTGTTCAGAAAAAAATAATATTTATTCTGAGGATAATAAGAAATCCATAAACACACTCTGTGGGCAAAATTCCAGGGTTACTTAATGTTAGAGTAGGTTTTATATATATATTACATGGATGAGGTAAATGATTACTGACTTCAAAGACCTTCATGATCCTTGCGTTTCGGGAACAAACATTGGCTGTAGCTTAAAAATAAATAATGCGGGACAAAATTAAGAAATTGTATTCAAGTGAACTCACCAAGACAGCGATACGGTTTCACCCACTCGGAATGCGAACCCTTGCATTTCTTATGGCCCACTTTGCACCAATTGGAAACTTTTTGGTAGTGACTGGCCTCTACAATATTGGTGATGTCTCGCTTCGGGTAAACCTGGAACAAAGACCATGAACACATACAGGCACGATCACACGCCAACGTTTAAGAAATTACACGCGTCTCTGAAGTCGCGTAACACCGAGTTCTCGCGGTACACAACCTCAGCGACACTCTCAAAATACAACACATACTGTCGCACATATCGTAAGTGTCGTCTTACTAACTTTATTCTCCCATCTACACAAAATTTCGCAAAATAAATTCAATAAACTCGAGGTAGTGCAATTCATGGTTTTCTTATACATTAAACCCTCATTCATGCTGAGTCATTTATTGCATACATTTCCCCTCCATTTTCTCATTTCCAAACATTTTAACAGCATGTCTTCATCAACATCTCCCCCCCCCCCAAATCCTTTCATAAATCCTCTCCCAATCCTTCTCAGTTTCCAAATCCCTACATTCAGCCACGCTACTCCATTTGTCTCATTTCTTGTTCAACAATCAATGCATTCCTCCTCACATCACTTCTTTTTCATTTCACAATACAATACCATGCATATGAATATATAATTCGGGTCCTACTGTAGCGAAAAACAGACAGGCATACAGACATTGTAAATTTTTGACTACCTGATCGACCATCAGCTTCTCCAGGACTTCAGTTCTACACGGACTGTTATTTATTTATTATTTATTTTAGTGTTCTGTCTGACGACAGGTCCATATGAACAGGATCCTTCGATCCTTTTCTCGGACTGGGACCTGTTCATATACGTTCTTGGCAGATGATCCAGAAGTGGTTTGCCATTGCCTTCTTCTGTGTGTGAATGGAATAATTGTTGGGATGCCACGGAGAAACCGGGGAAGCCCCCGGAGGAAAACTCCGTGTTGCCTAGACCACGGCCTTGCCCAACACAAGTTATAAATTCGGGCACCGCCGGGAATCGAACCCGAGACCCCAGGATTACAAGGCCAGCGTTCTAACCGCTAGACCACCGTGGCGGTCACAGGGACTGTACATTACTAAAAAAGTATCGAAATGCCACTTCGCTCAAATGTTTTTCTGTAAATGACAGAAAACGTGACTGCGTCGTGATTACTAGATGCTTGTATATAAACGATTCATTCTACAAGCTGATGGCTGTAACAGGGCCTGGAAGTCAGAATTCGCTTTACACCGCTCTAAATGATACATGACCATAACAGACGCTGTTCCCATAGTAAGGTTTCTGAGTGTGAACACGACATGAGCAAACAACGCAATCATTAGCCGAAACAAAGTGCACACAGCGGCCAAAACATTCATATCAGTAAAGCAAGCAAGTGCAGACACGTGCTTGTAACTCTGTTGTATAGCAAACACGTGCATATACATATAATCTACAGGGTGTTTCATTCCTTTTTCGCTCCGCAAGCGCAGACTCTGGGCGGAAGAGCCGACCGCTCCTCCCGTCAAGTCAGGCCGACCCATAACGCATTAGCTAGTTTCACGGTTGCGCTGTGTACAATCCAAAGCACTAGCAATGCATATCTCGACCGTCGCTTTGCTTATCAGCGGTTATTCGACTAAATTTAATTAACTACAAACATCATTCCAAGACAGGTATTTGGAGAGTCAAAACAAGACACTCTCGGAAAAATTCCATCCGGTATGAGACGTTAAGCTATTGTTTCTTACATAGTCCTTTATAAATTACAGTCTAGGCTTAGTTAATTCGCTCAGATTATGTAGCGACGAAGTGCATGATGATTAGATAATAATGTATTAGAAAGGAATTAATAATTACGCGCCATGTAGGCGCACAGGGGAGTGGTGGTTAGCTCCTACACATCGGGGATCGAACCCCGATCGTCCAGTCGTCAGTCACTGCATTGACTGAGCTGCCCGGCTCGGCGCATTTAACAACCGGGCGAAACCTCAATTTCTTATAAATTACCGTAATTTTTATGGGTCCTTAAAAAGTCATGTGCATGCCGGAATAAACGTCACATGTTTTATCTCCACTGCCCCCCCCCCCAAAATAATCTTACGGAAGATCTATGAGACTGCACGAAGCGCTGAACTTTGGCCCTTGTGGTGATCCGGCAGAGATCAAGCAAGCGGACTTCGCCGACAATCGATACTGGGCGTTATTAGGAGCCAGAGCCGCGCAATATTGCCACAAGGGCAACAAACAATACCATA
>NW_019060657.1:478213-492621 GCF_000696155.1 Zootermopsis nevadensis | reverse complement strand
AAAAACTATTAGATATTTAATGCAATATATTATAATGATCCGTAGTTCTGTATATAATTTTTACAACACCAATAAACTTCAAACGTTTGTGTATAGACTGTACAAAATAAATATATTGGATAGTAACTTTAACGTGAGTCACAACTTCTTGTAACAAATGCAATGTTACTTCATATTAATTAGGGCCTACTATGTATTGATTGCAGTGAAAAGTGTTTTAGAACACCTTGTAATGGATATATTGCAACATGAGTCGGGACACCTCGTTGTACAAGGACCGTCGACCAGGTCATTGTCACAACCGTGACACACATCAGATCACCGTGTAATGAATTTAGCGTAATTACACCCCGTACAAACTTTTCACGAATCTTCATTCGTAACTTCCGGCTGGCGTTGGGTACAAACAACGGCGATAAACAGGAATGTTAACTGGATAGTAGTCCTCAAACGCTATAAATAAAATTAATTACCACATCGGTTCAGGTAAAACAACACAAGCTTATAAACATGTCAGTTTAGAAATCTGTAATTAAAGTGAGCAAAAATTTGGCAATACGCGAAACGTTATGATTAATACAGCCCGGACAATCAATTTCGATATCGACCGAGGAGTTAAATAACTTTCTTCTAACGCTTTCACCTATTAGTACTTTGTTAGTTTATATTAACATGTATCACCCGCTTTTTAATATGAGCCGGGATAGCTCAGTCAGTATAGTGACTAGCTACGGGCTGGACGGCTGGGGTTCGATCCCCGACGGGGGCAGAGGATTTTTCCTCTAGCCTCTGCGTCCAGACCGGCTCTGGGGCCCACCCAGCCTCCTCTACAATGGGTACCGGGGTCCTTTCCCGGGGGTAAAGCCGGCCAGGGCGTGATGCTGACCACTCACCCCCATCTAGTGCCGAGGTCAAGGAAGAGAGGAGCTATACCTCCACTCACCCCAAACGCCTACATGGCGTATAGTGGGACAAACTTTACTTTACTTTTACCCGCTTTTTAATAATCAGTAACTTTGGACTTTGTATTTGTGGATTTTGTATGATGCTCAAAATAAACAGGGACCCGGGGGGGGGGCTGGCACCCCCGAGGTACCCGAGCTACCCAGTGCCTGGGGGTATAGCTGGGCCACCTTATCTCCTTTGCTGTAAATACGGAGGTCTGGTCCTCAGGTTGGGGATTGGGCGTGGGGCTGACCCCACCCTGAGATGAAGAAACTACCGGATGGACTCATTCACGGCGGACTGGCAAACAGATTGTCTGTGAGTGAGGAAGAATGGAGGAAGCTTTTGAAGAAGGCCAGGGCCCACACAGCGCTGTAGAGCCAATGATGATGATGATTTCCTTAAACATCATTAACCAGTTGATCGTTGTAGCAGAAAGCATAAAATTCATATAAAAAAATTCCACCGACTTTTTTGAGGCCTCAGAAAACGAAACATGATCTGCCATTTAGGATCCTATATTGAAATGTTAACCTTGTAAGTCACAGTTTGCAGACGATATTCAGCTTAAGAGCGTTTTTTTTACCAGTCTTAAATATACCCACAAGTCAAAAACGCAGAACTTTTAAGAAATCTTAGAAAATTTTATATATATATTTTTTTCAGAGTGCACAACACAAGCGCGAGAAATGTGTGTTTTGATTTCTGTTTCATGGTGGTAACTAATGATCTAATGGATTTAACTTTTTCACATTTATTTTAAACACTCACGCGTCATATTTCCGTGCTTTCTTAATTTATCTGCGACTCTCTCTTTCGTCTGTTATTTAACAGTCCTCATCTTCCAAGACAAATGTCCTTTCTCTGTCAACATTTTCGAACTAAAATATCATGTGGTAAACTTGTAAAGTTCTGTATTTTCTCCTGTTCGCCTTTGTGACATTTTATTTGTCAGACTTTTCACATAACTCCTACGTCCTCCGTGTCCAAACTCCACTTCGTCGTTCCTCCTGCCTGTCGAAGTTCCCGCTCCCTTCCAGCCATAAATACGGCTGTGACACTAATTAATGCACGTTCACAAAATGACAAACTTCGAACTGTAACCACAGAGACTAACAGGGCAGGCATCCTAACGACACAGTACCTGTACCAGAAGTCTAAAAAATCCAGAGCCTTCTTCTAATGGTAGCGAATAATACAGCCTACTCTACGTGAGACTTAAGTAACTGGATGAAAAGTGCGTAGGATCTGAGTTTCTCACGGGGGTGAGTAAGAAGATGGCTGTCTTCTGGGTTGTAGGGCTGTGGAGGCAACAAAGACCTCTGAAATACTGGTCAACTTCTATCAGACTACAGGGCGCAACACCCCAAAAAAAGACAGCCATCTAAAAAGCACGCACTTCAAATTTATAAACCCAAAAACTTGCGACTTTTAAGACACCACAGTAACACTGGTCAGCATATATCAGCTAAAAATACCTTCAACAGTATGTAACTAAATATTTCGTTTGTCCCTGCTTTATGTTTCATATTTATCTTATTCTCTTTCCATCCTTTTACTTAAACTTCACATCATTGCATCTTTGTTCCTTAATGAATGAATCAGTTGATGGAGAGGGTGGAATTAACTGTTCTTCCGTGCGACCGTCTACGATCTACGTACCGTCTTAGCATCTAGTAGTCTTGCACCTCGAATGAAGTGCAAATCGTTACTTAGCAGGCCAACGTGGAAGTCACTTGTATTAATAAAGTGTGGTGAACGCCAGGTGGCGAAATCTTGATTCAGGTAATCATCACAGTCACACACAATGTCAGCATCCAGTCTGTTGTGACGTGTCACTCAGGTTCGATTATACTCCTAAGCCTGTTCTCCCCTTAACGCCAAAGACCAAGCGTCCATTACCAAAATGAGACCATCCAATTTCCGGCAAAAGCTTGATGACGTACCCAAATCGTTCTCTGAAACCAGTTCGTCTGCTTTCATGATCAGGTTACGACGTCAGCTAATGGCATCGACCGGAAACGACAGTGTACACTGATGGAGTCGATACAATCTCGCACAAAGCGAGCAATAAACACAAAGCTGGACGAGGATTGCGGATAAAATAAGCAGACAATTCTCCGACGAAACAGACAGCTGAATAGCATTGGCCAACAGCGCTGTGTTTGGTTAACTGGTCCAGTTTCTATCCCTGAAGAAGATTCGTATGCCGGGAAGACGTTGCTATAGCAACTAAGGGTTATGACGTACGTTTTCGACACATCAGATTCTGGTCTGCGACGACTACGTTATTTTAATGAGTGAAAACATTACAATTATAAAGGACGACACAGAAGCTCTATTTGATGCTGGTAAGTAATTGGACTATAAGTAAAAGCCGGGAATACCGAATGTATGTTACGTCTCGTCACAAGACTATACAACAAAATCATTTCACGTGAGAAATTATTAAATCGTACCCAAAAAACGCAAAAATAAATACACAAACCTCCATAATTTTACCGGTTCTTTTGTATGAGTGTGAAACCTAGTATTTCGTGTTAAGGGAAGAGCACAGATTTAGGATTTTTGAGAACTCGGTGCTTAGCAAAATATTTGGAAGTGCGAGGGGAGATGTGACAGGCTGGACAACATTGCATAATGTGGGACTTCATAATTTGTACTCTGCACCAAATACTACTAAGATGATCCTATCAAAGAGGATACGATGGGCGGGGCACGCAGCGCGAATGGAAGAGATGAAAATATTTGGTTGGAAAGCCTGAAGGGAAAATATCACTGCAAGACCTAGGTGTAGGAGAAATAATAATATTAAAATGGATCTTAGGGACCTCGAGTTCGGGGGTGGGGGGGGGAGGTAGACTGGATTAATCTGGCTCAGGTGAACACAGTAATGAACCTTCTGGTTCCATAAAATGCGGCGAATTTCTTGACTCAGTGTACCTTTTCATTAGCTTATCAACAACTACTGTTTCACGAAATCAGTTAATTAGTTACGAGATACGTTTGGTGAATCGGCCAATTAGCCTTCAGTAATTCAAACAAGCCAATTCAAAACATGACCTCAGCCAGTATGCTGGGTAGACTAGGGGCTGGATGACCAAGGTTCAATTATCGGTGGGGGCGGGGATTTCAGGGCAAATCCTCCGTGTTTCTTTGAGTGCCGGGGCGCTGCCCCGCCCTTCTATTAAAGACACGGAGTAGGCGTGTCATAAGGGCTTCGGTAGTTCTCCACTTCAAATATAATGTAGCGAGTGGGCCCTTCTAGAAATTTAGAAAAAAAAATACAAATGTTTTGTTCTGGTAATAAACTTTCTTTCTTTCGTCCCTTGCGGGTTGCTTATCATATAATTCTCATTTAAAAGTGTGCCGGTATAATTAAGAAACAAAGATAACGGAATGCTGTCTTTCGACCTGGAACTGCGTGCCCAGACACCCTACCACTTCCAAAACCTCACCCCCAGCCCGCATGCATTATTCAGCAAAACAGTCACTCACCTTCTTGCAATATTCTAGGATCTCCACCTTCTCCTTAAGACACAGCGCCTTGTTGTTGAGGTCGGTAACCCAGTGACCGCTCTCTGTCATGTACTGGCTGTGATACGCCTGCTGCTTATCGGACCCGCAGTACATCGCAACCTGTGGCTCGAAATGCGTTGCCGGCAAGTCCACCGTGCCTGGCACGGCCTGCAATAATATCACATATATCAGGATGGACGTTAAACAAAACAGAAGTTAGCAATGCAATGAGTTTAATTGAAAATCGCATAACCACCATCAAACAATGCAAAGACGTGAGATCCTCACGGCGGTCAAGATGTCGGTGTTAGTCTTCCAGGATGTATAACTGTGTGGACATCTACATATTTGAGGAACATACAGCCTCCATCTTAAGGTCTAAAGTCTGTTTCTACGAAACGCTGTTATCTACATAAATGCACACGTAAAACTTACACTTATGAGTGAAACAGCATTTGTGTCTTAACTGAAATTATGCATTAAATTTGACTTCAGCTGTAATTATATTTCGTCGCTGACAAACAACGGCTTATTCTGAATGAGATATTCCACGATTTTTAATATTCTTCCTGATTTTCATTTTTAAAACAGATTATCTTTCTTCAGAACTGAACAGAAAGGAGCAGTCACAAATTCTGGCACCACAAAAGGCAATTTCTCCATTCTTTTTATCATAATTGGATCACTCCGCGGGACGAGATACTATGTATATACCACTTGGTGCAGGATTGGGGTGAGAAATTCATGAGTCGTCTCGAGTCTAGGAGGGAAATTCTTGCATCAAAAGTTGTTCATCCTGGTAAACTACTGCTGCACTAGTTGCTCAACCTGCATAAAGCAAAGGAAGGCGGAGACGCATGGGAAACGCTAAGTCAGTTACTCAACTGAACACGGCAATGGAAATTGTGTGACATCCCCAAAGTTCTCAACACAAAAATTTATTTTCTTCTGTTTCTTTTTTTAACTGAGTTTTAGAAGAGTGGCAACGCTGTAGCATACAAAATAACACATTCTTGATAATATTTATATCACTGCATTGCGAAACCCCTAATACTACGAAAGTATCAAAAGCCTAAGCTCGTCTAAATACTACTTAACAATCCAGTTCTTACCTCAAAGGAAACACAACATTTCATAATTACAAAGACCAATTAGTATGATAATAACACGAAACCTATTAATACAAGAGGTCACAAAGTACAGATTGTGAGATCAAATGGCACAATAGTTACCGGAAATCAGAGTTTCAAACTAACAACCACTCCAAGCAGACATGAAATTGGAAATTGGAGGTACAGCTTCGGTCATAAACCTTGGAAACACGGTGGTGAGCGCTGGATTGGAATCCCAGTCGCTTAACCTCAAAGAAAAGAACCGCGGCAGGCAATGGATAAGAGACTGGGTGGGCTCGCGAAACTGCTGTTCTATAAAGGACGGCGAATTTCTTGGCTGGATGAGCGTATTGTTAGCTTCTCAAGAAGGACTCTGTTCTACGAAGTTAGTTACGATAGCCGTCCTTTATGTGGTCTGCACTGCACCGTCACGTGTTGGAGGCAGGCTGTAGGATGGAACAAGTCAGCATGGCTCGAAGCTCACTGAGACTAGTCTTCTTTGTATTAGCACAAACTCTCTGTATTAAAGCAACGGAAGCTGATGGACGGGATTAAGGGAAGACAAACATTAAGAAGACAAAGGAGACCAGGACTTGGCGCACAGACAATTTCCGGGATTTCCTACGAGGATGATAAATTCAATGCTGCAAATACAGTCAGAGCCTTAGAACCAAAACTGACTTATTCCTACAATTTAATTTTTATATTTTTATTTTCAATATAAAATTAATACAGATATTTGCAACGAGAATTATGGCGTTTCGTAGCGCGAATGCGGAAGATGAAATATCTGTAAAAAAATTATGGTTAGAAAGCTTGAGGAGAAGAGACCACTAGATGGAAACATAATATTAAATGGATCTTGGGAAAGCAAGAATGGAATGGGAGTTTTATGTAACACGTGTGTCCAAACACAGATCTAGTTGTCAACCTTACATCTACTTCAAGATGGGTCGTTTGGAGCCTATCAAAATTAAGTACGCTTACTGAGAAGGATTTACTTCCTACAAAATACACAAAAACGATACAAGGTCACACGGCGCCACAACCCAGAAGACTGGGCCCCGAAAGAACCTCAAATCTCGCAATTTGAACGCCGACTTGCAGCCCCTAACCTCCACCTGAACAGCAGAATAACCAGATCCCGCCCTCTGGCCCTCTGCCATGAGTAGCGAATACGTTCTCGGAATCATCTGGGACCCTATGACGCCTTTACGTATTCAAACGTCACACGTTCATCAACCCACAAGGGCATTCGTTCCACACATCGTTACCATTAGCTCGCCCTCTGATGTTCACCATTCAAACGACTGAACACATGGGTTTGATTGGGCACACATGCGTGCATTTCCACATTTAATACGCAGTTAATGTTAATAAAATGTAATCTCGATTTTCATGGGATTCGTCTTTGTCAATGACCGCTGCTTTTATTTCCAATAATTTTATAATTTTCGGTATGATGGAAGTTTAATGGTACAGTCCGTCTACACTCAATGGCGCCAGTCAATGAACCTACATAATAAAGCCTGGACTTCTGATCGCGTTGCTTGAATAACGTTCAAAGTGTCTATTCTAAGCTTCAAAGTCCGTCAAACAGAAAACCATGTACATTATACGGGAGGTGTAAGATAAATGCATGTTTAGAATACATTTATTTTATACTGAAACCTGAGCTTGTAACATTTTGTAGGACTGTGTGTGTGTCCCCTAAAACTGTTGAACCGAATAAGAAATTTTAATGTAATTTGGTATGAATATTACGCCATCCAATGGAAGGCCATAAAATTCCGAGTGATGAAACACGCATACTAGACCAACATTTAGATTTGGTTAAGGTAACGTTTCGCACAGTGTAAACATTACAATATGGCAGAAGTAAAACTATTTGAAGGTTGCAATACAATACAACATGTACAATAACAAAAACATAATTCACTCTAAAATTAATACCTGGACATCAATAGCGGCTATTCTATAAGTTAACTACGCCAGTATGATATAACTGCAGATATATTCCGCAATTTTTTTTTCAGTGTTCTGTCTGACGACAGGTCCATATGAACAGGATCCTTCCATCCTTTTCTCGGACTGGGACCTGTTCATATACATTCTTGGCAGATGATCCAGAAGTGGTTTGCCATTGCCTTCTTCTGTGTGTGAATGGAGTAATTGTTGGGATGCCACGGAGGAAACCTCCGTGTTGCCTAGACCACGGCCTTGCCCAACACAAGTTATAAATTCGGGCACCGCCGGGAATCGAACCCGAGTAAACCCAGCATAAGACAAATAATCTCCGAATACATTATGAAAAGTTTCTTTCATAAGAACTCGATCCAATAGACAGCAGAAGAGTCTATTTACTAAAACTGCGGCCGGGTGGGTGCAATCCTAATAGAACGGAAGGCAATCTCACTAATGCTTTGTGCTGTAAAACAGGAGGCAGTGTGCTGTGGTCGAACCGTGTCACGTCCTACTCGTATTGGCCAGCAGTTGTATTGCTTTTGGTCAATATCTCCCAGAGCAGCCGTCCGCATGAGACGTGGACAATGCCAAGCTAACCCCACGCACTGCGCACGCGTCAGAAATCCTCATTTCAGTTCCAAGTAATTAGTCCGAAACATAATTAAAAGCGGAATTGTGGCACAATATGTATACACCTTCAATCATAACCCACAGTGTATGATATTATCGAACGGTTGCCATAATTTCCACATAAAAGAAAATAAACTGTTCAGAAAAAAAAACTGCATATTCACGGTATTGTCAAAAAAGTTTCTGTTTCCAACGCACTCCATTTACCAACGCACGCAGATAACAATGGCGCCTAGAAACATATGCCACCTGTTTGGCGCCTATTTATTTATTTAGTGTTCTGTATGACGACAGGTCCATATGAACAGGATCCTTCCATCCTTTTCTCGGACTGGGACCTGTTCATATACGTTCTTGGCAGATGATCCAGAAGTGGTTTGCCATTGCCTTCTTCTGTGTGTGAATGGAGTAATTGTTGGGATGCCACGGAGGAAAACTCCGTGTTGCCTAGACCACGGCCTTGCCCAACACAAGTTATAAATTCGGGCACCGCCGGGAATCGAACCCAAGACCAGTAACTCTAGTGGACATAATCCCTAGAGTTTCTTTAAAAATACCGTTTTACTCTGTAAAGCACTTGTCTTCCAAGGTAAAATGCCAAATATTTCTAGTCTCTTCATAAGGGCCACCAACATAGAGCATTTTTTATCAATGATCCACTGCATAATCCAAACCAAAGGCATCAGAAAGAAAGTTCATCAAAGGCTTCCAGACGTACAGTAGCAGTATTTCAGGAAGACGCTGGAATTTATCTCACAACTTCCAATTTAAAGTTAAGTTCCTTTACAGTGGAGAGAGAAAAAAAACACACGAGAAGCTTTGAAATTCACGTTTCTTGTCACTATTCTATGCCAGAGAAATAATCCATTGTGCAGAATCCTTTCAAGGATACACATTCGGTAAGACACACAAAAAAAACTCTTTTTGAGCGAATACGAAGGTACATCAGAGCCATCCACTGGTCCAGACAAATTTAGTCCACATTCTCAACCATTTAATTATATTCCAAAGAAATTAAGTTATAACAAATTTGATAAAAGGCACGATGAGTAGAGAAAAAATAGCAAAAAGCATCCTATCGACTTGTAAAGCAAGTGATAGGTTTCGATTATCGATATTTAAACATTCTTATATTTCAGAAACTTGTTCTCCCAGTGCATATATGCCATCTAACGAAAGTATCGATGATCAAACCGATAGAAATTATCTTTGAGTTTTCTAAGATTATATTTTTTTTTGCACTGTGCAGTACGCTGTGCCATTCGAGATTTCCCTACTTGCATAACTTCAATTTAGACAATCTTATAAATATACCGAGTGGCTATACCCGTATTTAATGTGAAAATTTTGTGATTAAGAACGTGTGATTCATGAATATACGTGTCTAAAATGGTGACTTCTGGCATCATTCATTGAACTGAAACTGATTAAATTTGGTCCTTATGCCATTCCATACGTAGCATATCCGAGCTCTCGCAGTTTAGAACTCCGAAATCAATGTGACGGGATCTTGACGGAACTTCGTAGCCGCGAGATGTCAGAACGATGACGCACCCACTGTACCCAGATTCACTATGTAAACTTTTTTAAGTAGGGTCTGAATTTGGAGAAAAGCATTTTAAGAGTGCAATTATATCTTCTAAATAAGATATCAAAAAATCGTGAACAGTGCATTAACACTGTAAACACCATGTTATTGCGATATAAATTATTGTTAACTTTGATTCCCTTACCTAATAAGTGCGTGTTTAATATACTATAAATTTTTGTTGTAATTATGATACAAGGATACGGTATGTGGAGGATAATTCATTTATGTAACATCGACATGAATTTGATGAATTATCCCACACAAACGATATCAAAGTCGGATATGAATGTTAAAGCTCTTTCTGTTACATAACATTACTACGTGTGATGTGCGCTTTACCGTCATACAGACGCCACGGAAAAGCGAATACATTAATTCCACTAAAGAAACACAAGTTTTGAATGGTTTTGTAGCTCGCTGGCTTGTGTTGCAGTATTCGTAACAAAACAGTGTAAGCGTTATACCGGATGAAATGCAAACGGATTAACACAAATCTGTACAAGTCCCATTAGAACAGCCCCCACCCCCACCCCTCACCCCCAAGCTTTATATCCACTGACGTTACTGCAAAATCTAGGGGTTCTTAAATAAAGCAACGACTGCCAAAGCCTCCTCAGAAAATATACTTAGAGATAAGAACGTGACATCTGTAAATATGTTAGCACAAATAATTCAGCTGCCCTAAACACTCGTCCTGATCTTAGGCCTATACAAAATTGTCTCGTACAATGTTTCTCAGTATCTGGTTCAGTTACCAGGCAACCATAACTGGTTTCTATAATGCAAAAGTGATGTACTTCCGCGTTCGTTACTTGGAAACTGTTTAATTTATGAAGCAGCCATTATGCGGCCGCAAGGGGGGCGAGTAATACATAAATAAATAATATATTTTGCATTTTATTCTCTAAATTCTTTTATAAATTCTTTCAAATTCTTTAGTGTTTCTTTCAATCATTTACTTACAGGCCGATATGTACATCTAATAACATTTAAGAAAAACAACACCTTCGCCCAAAAAATGGAAAAACAAACGTAATGAAACATCACCAAAAAACTACAGAAATCATAATTGAGTTTTAAGTTCTTAGATATATTTTACACCTGATGATGGTTTTATAAAAACTGAAACATGTTGTGTAAATGTTCCGAAATGTAAATCGATCAATCGATATGGAACATGAATGATATTTTATTATCTTAATTATAAGAAATTTTAAATATTGTGATCAGACGGATTAAAATAAATAATTGTTATAATATTCACAATATGACGCAATTACACTATCTTATGAATAAATAAATAAATAAACCAGCAAAACTGCTCAGTGTCTTGATGCTGGTACTATAATGACGGTGGAAACTTAGGCTCAGCTCTGGTATCGAAGCCAGGGGTCTCATGGAACGAGAAAATCTTTGTTTAGCTTTATGTTTATCCCAAAATTAGAATAAGATAGCATAAACTGAAAAACGGCTGATTAGACGAGACCTGTGGTGGCATTTTGTAAGGAAGGCTGTATAAATAAATCCCAAATCTGAGGGTGGATTTTCCTTAATTTAATATTCCGGCGAAATACATTTATACTTAAAATTCAATAAAACGCAAGGAACTCCTTGGCTAAATGAGCGACTGTGAGCTTCTCAATAAGGACTCTGATCCGTAGTTTTAACTGAATGGCCCACGGACAGCTTCTATCAATGCTTTGGTCTGTACTGAGTGAAACAGGGCGTAATACAGTGACTGACAGCACAACTGATAATTCTGAAAACGTTCCGCTTCGTACATATCAAACGGGCTCTTTGTTTCTATGTTCAGATCCACCTGTTACGCAATTAGTTTACATGCGTATGTCAACAATTAACGACAAAGCAACGCATTCAAATTTTCATATTACAATTACAGTGTAGTTCAGAATGCAGATAACAAACATTCTTCTTAATGGCAGATAGTTTTAAATATTCTGAGTAAACAGTCGCGGACAAGAGACAAAGTGCGACCCTCAAATCTGGGGTTTGGGGGGTTAAACAGTCGCGGACAAGAGACAAAGTGCAACCCTCAAATCTGGGGTGTGGGGGGTGGAGAGGCGGATAACTGACGGTAAAAACTAGCAAATTATACGAAATATTGCACAGGGACTACATAATATATTAGTCGGAACCTTTAAAAGACCCCTAGGGCAACCTAACCATAGATGGCAAGATTGGATTTTAGGGCATAAGATTGTGGACTGGGTTCGTCTGTCTCAGAATCTTATCCTGTGTCGAGCTCCTGTATACATAATAATAATGAACCTTCCAGTTCCATAAAAGGTGAGAATTTCCTGACTAACTTCACGTTATATCAACTTCTCTGCTCCATGAAGTTACTTGTAAATAAAGAAGCCCAATGATGGTACAGTCTGCAAAAGACCATCTGGAAAACGTGTTGTGCAAACTGTTTCATTTCACTGTCAGTAATTCGGACATAAACCACAAACCGGTTCAAAATGTCTGCGAATACGCGCGATGCAGGAAAGCCCTCAGACAGAATCGTCTCTGCATCAAATGCTCCTTTTTTTTTCATTTCTTTGCGGTCGTGGACCCCAATTAATTAACGCTCTAGCGGAGGGCGGGCTAACTCCAGAACAGATTGGTGGTAGGGGTTGGTGGGGGGTGTAGAATGAATTACACCGCCTGCTGCACAATGGAGCTTCGTGCACAAATGAATCATATCTGCAAACTTCAATAACCAACCCACGAGACAATAAATTACAGTCACATAGTCACGCCCACCCACCGAATGCCGGCTTAGTCTTACGGATCCACAGGTAAGCTCGGAGAGTGGACGTAAAAGTTTCGAGAAGCCGTACAGGCGTTCTTTAAGTCAGATAAAAGTTTACGACATTCATAAAGAAAAACAGTGTCACCTCGAGTGAAGAAAATGTACACAGGATGAAACAGTAAACGATCGTCAGTATCGCTTTAAAACTATGATCTGAAACGTTCCAGGGTTTCTGACCAGACATGCACAAAGTGTAATTTATGAACCCTCTTTCAAGCAGAGTTGCAGGCACTGTGGGATATATTAATTTACTTAAAGTCCTCTCGACGAAGGCTACATATACGTTCAATTATCTTAAAAGGTGCGCCCAATGGGGAATGGCTAAGGATTAAATGTAGCTCGTGGTGAATGTAATCCACGAAAAGTAGCGCAGGACCTCAAGATCCCGAACTTGGATAGGCATAACCAGGCAGAAATCTCGTCGCGGAAACTGGTTGGAAAGGAAACAATTCATTTTGAGAACTGCAGTTCAGACAAAAAAAATGCTGTCATTTGGAAATTCAATGGGTATATCTAGGCACTAATATTATTGAGCAGAACTGCCTCAAAATACCACTGCGCGCAAAGAACGCAAACATGGTAAATGCGTATCATATGAGAGTCGTAATATATAAAAAAAAACGCAAATTCAAACGAAACGAAATTAATCCGAACCAATTTCGAGATTAACAACGGAGAATTCTGACGTGCACAAGTTATGCAGAGACAAATGGGTGAATGATGAATTGGAAAAAAATTTGAAAGTAAGTGGTCAAGGTCTATTTTAAAATACTTCCCCAAAGTTGTGTTAAGAGGGACTCAAAATAAAAAATCCACTTTCACACTACATAACCTCAATAGTCGAATCAACGAATCCATGAACTAGTATAAAATACCGATACAATTCATATTTCGTCACCGTCGCCATATTTGGTTTCGTCGTGTGTATGCAATGATGTGAAAACATTAGACTTAGTATGATATCTGTATAATGAACATGGTTTGATGATGCCTAATATACAAAATTCAGCCGCAATAACTTCGCATTTATCTTGGATTAACGGACCAGTAGACACTGTGATTTGGTGCCACAGCTATCATCACTATCCTTGAGTCAGACGAAACCCTCTGATGACTTCGATAAAGCCCTCCACCCCAACAAAAATAAAACCTCTCCCCAGGCCACTGTGCTGCTGTAATTGCAGTGGGGGAATCCGAGAGGCTGCTAATCCTCGATTTGTTTCTGTGCAGAAGCGATCAAGCCTCTTAACTGCCTATCGCTTCCTCGACCCAGCAGCGCGGCAAGTTCTGTAATCCGTGGATCGAATTCCGACGTCGGCCAAACCTGATTCAATCCCTAAGTCGAAAATCAGAGAGCGCCCTCAAGAGCTACGTTTAGTTGCCAAGCAACCGGAAGACTGCGTAATTAAACTGTGATTAATATGAAATCACCACCGTCAGTCTCATCATCAAATTCAAGTCGTAGATACATTGGCTTCTTAAGGATTTATGCAATTACAAACCTTATCAGGCAGCAGGCAAACCACATGGGAGTCAACAAAGTTATCAACGTGATACGTGGTGAATTAAATCACAAACAAGCATCAATACCCTCGACAGTATTCCAGTGACACTTGCTACATGTCCAGCCCATCTCATGTTGCTTAAAGTTGAAATATTTAATTTTCATTCAGCATAAATGTCAAGTGTCCAACCCCAAGAGTAAACAAATTTGTATTGGAGATATCCGTCTTCTGGGTTATTGCGCTGTGTAGTCTGGTCGATGTTAGCCAACGTTTCGGAGGTCATTACTGCCTCCATCATCAGGGCGATGAATATGCCAATAGGG
>NW_019060657.1:381001-439208 GCF_000696155.1 Zootermopsis nevadensis | reverse complement strand
TTTTGACGTAAATACGTCTATAAGGAAGGGTCATTCGGCAAAAATGTGTTACGAAAAAGTGTAACTTCATTGTTATGTTACCTAGGAAACCTCATCTGTTTACTCGGCATTGTTGTTACCTATAAAACTTTACATTACATTACATTCAGCTACCACAGACCCATCTTAAGCAGAACTAATTCAAGTTGAATAAGCAAAGCCCCCCCCCTTTTTTTTTTTGTTCTGTCTGACGACAGGTCCATATGAACCGGATCCTTCCCTCCTTTTCTCGGACTGGGACCTGTTCATATACTTTCTTGGCAGATGATCCAGAAGTGGTTTGGCATTGCCTTCTTCTGTGTGTGAATGGAGTAACTTTTGGGATGCCACGGAGGAAAACTCCGTGTTGCCTAGACCACGGCCTTGCCCAACACAAGTTATAAATTCGGGCACCGCCGGGAATCGAACCCGAGACCCCAAGGCCAGCGTTCTAACCGCTAGACCACCGTGCCCCCTACAAGCAGAAATTGTTTCTGAAATATTATTTTATATGATATATAAGAATACATTTTTCAAAAACATGTGACCATGGTTACACAGGAATTCTGGTAAAGGCATTTGTAGATGAAGCTTAATTACATGTTTGAGTAGGAGACCCTACACACACAACAAACGTTACTCGACATTTAAAGTTACGTTTGAATGGTCTAGCCCTGCACACTTGAATCAGGAGGGCTGATTCGAATCCCGATCGAACAGCGAGCTATCCTGATTGATGATGACTCATCCATCAGCTTCTTCATGCGAAAGTCGGGAAAGTGCCCTGAAACAGGTTTCCTTTCCGGAATAATCTAGTCAACATTCATGACAACATTCCACACACTGTACAGTCATAACCTCTGCGGTTGATACATCATTCTCGGTAATATTGATTGAGGGAACCTTGTCTACACAAGATACGGAGAAATTTTCTGCAATACTATTATAAGGCTATGGAACATTTCTTCGCGCCAAATCCGTGTAACACCGATTTTTCCCTCCGGAGACGTGCTCTCGACTGATCGCCCCTAGGCAGCTCTTCACACGCCACACAGGAACCCGCATACCACGACCACCCACATCATGTTACAAGGATGCGACCATTCAGGTGAGACAAACATCTACGTCACTGCAATCAGATATCCGAAGACGGTAGAGAAACATGACGACATCTAAATTGTGTGTGAACAGTTCACGTCAGCGTGTGCAGAAATTCAGTCACCCATCACATCAATCCACGTCTATCGACTTATTTGTGCGTAACAGTCTTGTGTATCTCTTCATCCATTTGTCTGTCTACGTATTCACCCAACCAAGCATGAATTTATCTAACACTCGGTTCACTTATCTATCCATTCACCTATCAATTCACCTACCTATCTGACCAGTGAGCCGGAATAGCTCAGTCAGTACAGTGACTAGCTATGGACTGAACGACTGGGGCTCGATCCCCGACAGGGGCAAAGAAATTTTCCTCTAGCCTCTGCGTCCAGACTGGCTCTGGGGCCCACCCAGCCTCCTCTACAATGGGTACCGGGGTCCTTTCCCGGGGTGTAAAGCCGGCCGGGGCGTGATGCTGACCACTCACCCCCCATCTAGTGCCGAGGTCAAGGAAGAGAGGAGCTATACCTCCTCTCACCCCAAGTGCCTACATGGCGTATAGTGGGACTGCTTTGCTATTTTACCTAAGTAACCATCTACCTTGCTGATAAATGCCTTTTTATAAGATGCAAAACTGTAGGCAAGTAAGACTCCGTTTTACATGGACGTCGCTTTAAATGATAGCAGCTGGCTCGACATTTCTTCGCAGTCTAGCCGATATGCAAATCGGGTACCCGACGTCCGAAGGTTTCTTTCTAACGATGGTGCGACATAATCTGTAAAACAGTTGTATTATCTGAAGCTTTCACGGCGACTAAGCATAATGAATTATTCTCGGGCTACCAGACCTGTCAGATGGTTAAATGGAGAAAATATCAACGTTTCGAAAACCATCTTCTTCCTCGTCCTAAGGGTACTGAAGATCAGTTCACCTGACACGACTGCTAGCCCTAGAAGAATTCATTATGTAAAACTGTTGTTTTGAACTTCGTTTATCGTAAAGATTACGAAAGTATAATGCCACGACGTTTCGGAAGCTGGATTCTGTTTCCGTCTTCAGGTCTGAGGCCACCTCAACCAGAGGGCCTAAGGGACTCGGTTTGTCATTTTCCTTACTTCTGTTAATCATAAAATATTTTTTTTATAAATTTCACGTACCCCCTAAGATGTCTTCGCGTACCCCAAGTTGAATACCACTGATTTAGACGATGGACAATGTCCAAGAAAATATTTCTTCAGATTACAATCCAGAAACCTCTTCAATACGAGAGAAACTGCAAGTCTTGAACTTACAGAGATACGACGTACGCTCACAAAAGAAAAAAAAATATATTAGGCTTGCGTTGGTACTGGAAAACGCGTGTAACTCAAATGAACAAAAGCAATGTTTTTATCTGGCATCTCCAAGAAATGGTTTATTCTGGAAAGATACAGTCTTCTGATGAATAACTCTAAAATCTGAAGCGCTGGACAGCGTGACAAGTTACTCTGTCCGGCCTGTATCGCGTTCACGCTGGACGTCAAAGCTTCTGGCACGTGCTAAAAACTGAAGTGTCAGGTTTCGACAACGCCGAGAGACCTCTCGAAGACGAAACAGTTTTTTTTATTCAACCGGTCCAGCGAGATAGTGTCGCAACGCCCACAAGAGTGGAGAATTATGGGTCTGACGTCAGGAACACTCAAGAGAATTAAATAAGCACGGAAGCCGTGTCGAACACACTTCTGTTGCAATACGTCAATAATATCTCGAGGACAAGAGCGCCATAGTGGCAATTTTTTGTTGCAGCCAAGAGCTCTAAAATATTCATGACGACGAAGTGTGAGGGAAAAAAAATCAGTTTTCCTCGGTGAGACTTCGGGTTTCTCTGGCGAGACGTGTGTGAAAATCACTGTTTGCTGTTATTTTGCGCTGAAGAGTCTGTAGAAGGTTTACCGATGTTACAGGTCCCTGGGTGCAGGGCAGTAAACACTTCTGAAACGTCAGTCAATTTCTACCAGACTACACGGCACAGTGCGATCGCCCTGATGATGGAGGCAGGAAGGACCTCTGAAACGTCGATAAACTTCAACCAGAATAAACGCCTTGAGAATCCGAAACTTCACATTACTCTCGGGCATTCTGTATTTGGGCATAAAGATGGGTTGCTTTGTTAGGTAAAGAACAAACAGCGATGTACCATGCGTAATGCAGGCTCTACCAAGTCTGTCGAACTCGTCTGGTCTCTGCGACTGCAGTTCACGTGTGTCATTCTGAAAACAACCCTCGTCCCAACTCAGCAAAATAAACTCCACTTCGAAAAAGTTTTAACGAAGCACTGACGAAAGAAAAACTCGCAGAATTTTATTTTCCGATGAGTCGGGAGGATGTGAAGTGTATAATGAAAATAATCCTAATCAGCACTTCTGAACGTCCGTCCACAATTGACCGCCTTGATATTCTGCCCGTTTAACACAAATACTGTCAATAATCAGAGAACAGCCAGGCAATTACATTTAACGACAGAAGGAAGGCTCACTTACTCCTACGAGGTTGAAGACGTCAACAGCCAGGACTGAAGAACAAACCCTGAAGACTGTGATAGAGATTAAGGCTTTGACCGGGATGTTCTTTTGTTAAATCTTATGTGGTACCGCCTGATTCGACTTCTAATGGTTAAGTGAAGTGTTTTCTTCGCGGTACGGTCTGGATTCGTAAATATTATGAAGACGAGCTTCGGCTTCAAAGGGTTAACCAGCTGATTTTCGTAATGGTGAGGTGTAGTGTTTTCTTCGCGGTACGGACTGAATTCATAAATAATATTCAGACGATCTTCGGCTTCAAAGGGTTAATCTGGAAGACTAAACACTAGTTTCTCTGTCGTATTTGTTATTAAAGTAACATTCAAACGTAAGAATACAGTACGGAAATCAAACTGTTAAATAGCAGACAGCAAGACCATCGATTTATCAGGAGTAAAGGAAACCGTGGAAACAAATGACAAGTCGGAGGAAAAACGAAATACGTGCGGCTCGGTGCTTCGTTGTTTCGTGCAGAATATGCAAATGCCATTCACGATGCATTTCCTTCCACACGAAATTTCACATTCCAGAAACCACTGTTTCATGAGTTGGTAGCACTGCCATATATCTGATCTCCCTTGAAAGCAGCTGTGGTCATTACAGCGCCATACTGTTTATAGCCAATATGACAGCCTACTGACAGAGACCGATGGCGGTCTCTTGTGAACACGATAATGAAAGGCCTGGGTTCATAAAAGGTGGGTAATTTTACTTCCTGAGCGACTACAAGCTTTTCAAGAAGGGCTCCACTCCATGGAGATGGGTGGGGCATTAACTTCGTCTGCCGACTTGAAAAATTGCCTTAATAAAACCATCTGACGCTTTACTGTTATCGTTTTTAAAAGTGCGAGTCAGTTAACGTGAGTTATCATCATCAAATAGAAGCGACTGTTCATTAAAATTTCTGCAAACATACCAAATCGTGTCCTGGATTGTTCATCGTTTTATTAAGTACGCATCACGCCATACTTTGATAAGGATCATGTTTATTATAGCCACTGTTCTTAAAATAGTCATGAAAGAACTGTAATTACACCACAGTCATTACGAGTCTTGTGTGGATGTTGAATGACGTAAATGTTTATTATACGTAGCGAATTGGTGCAAATAAATTGGGGGGAAAGCAATACACTCAAATGAAACAGAATTTCAAATATACTCCTGCGCTATTTGTACAGACTTATCAAAGAGAGTTATGAAACGGTGATACGCAGAGTGTACTACTAATGTACATACCAATTCAATGTAGCCTTTTATTGAATACACGCATTTCTGTCCGTGAGAATTCTAGTGTAACGGGACTAGCAATCTGGTCTGAATTCTGATATTTCTACAAAGAGGAATCCAACTCGATACTACCCTTGGTAAATTTTACCCTTTACTACGGGGCATCAAGGCTTTCAAAGCCTTTCAGAATTCACAGCTGGAATATTTGGAACTTCAGGTCCCGTATAGGTGTGCCTTCTATGAGATGAATTAGTGTAAAAACATACGTTGAAATTCAACGGGGGATGACTTCTTTCGTATCTTAATCTCTCGCCCTGTTTCTTCCACTCATTTGTCCCCGTCGTAAGTCACATTTATCTCCTTCTCTCCAAAACACGCCATCACAAGACGAATAATGACGAGTATACGCCAAGTCACGTGGCTTCAACTTTGACGTCGAGGTCAGCTCCCATTTAAAATAGTTCACAATCGAACATCAAACGTAATTCGGATTGTGTACTGTGTATTCACGAGATATCAGACGTAATTATTAATGTGATCACGTCAAAGTAGGGTTACTCTGAAAAATAATGCATAGCACGAATGGGCGGATAAGAATTACATACAAAACTTTAGCCGGAAAATCTAAAAGTAAGATTTCACTTCAGATACCCAGTACAAATGAGAGCACAATATCAAAATGGATCTTGGAACATCGCTCGTTCAAACGAGCACACAATTCAGTCCTCAAAAAACAAAATTGGGGTACCAAAGGGACATGAAGAAGGTGGAACTGCGGTAAATATATTTACCAATGACACGGAATACGTGGGCGCAGATTACACATTCATGTACAGTCCTATAAGCACCCACACGCCGAACTATTACTATTCCGCACACAAAGCAAGGGAAAACGCGGATGTTTCCAGAAAGGATGTGACCAGGTTGTCGGGCCACTACAAACATATATATACACGTAGACCTACAAAGATGCAGAACCGAGGTAAATACAGCATGTCCCAAAAACACGCTTACTCATTATAATATGGAACTATTACTACTACTTTTATAGTTTAAATGCGTCATGTTTGTGTTTTAAAATTCAAATATATCATATAATTCAAGTCTATACACAAACTTTAAATTGTTGATGTTAAAATTTAAAATTAATATTGATATTTTGCGCTATTCATCGTTATTACGATGTTACAGTATTGCGCTTTATACTACTACATGTTTCAATGCATAGCATCATAATTATTACTACTACTACTACATTCTGCTGTGATTTTAAATCGTTTAAAAACAAAAATATTAAACTGAATTACATATGACCGGCGAATTAAAAAAAAAATGTGGCACTGATTTGATGTGACGGTTGCTATGGTGTTTTATTTTAATTTATCTGCGGTCTTCGCGTTTTATTTCACAGAGTGGATTTTTTAACTGTCACGCCAATATGTGGCAGGAAGGCCAACTAGACGCAATCTGATTTATCTCCAGCTCCACACACTTGACATATTTTTCAAAAGACGACCTTGTCCGTTATTAACAATGCAGTCCGATTTAAATTTTAACGCATATTAAAATATCCCATACGGAACACTTCAGCATGCATTCCTTGTAAAGATCTGTTTATTAAAGTTTATTTCCGAAAAATATACCGATATAAAAAAAGTAGACCAACTCGTATTTTCATTTTGAGTCTAGTAATTTCCGTCTTGATAAGTTAACTTAATAAAAACACAATCTTGAAAAGGTCACGGCGACACACTGGTTTGAAAATACAATCTCTAGTATGAATTGCCACGGTCATCTGTCATAAATCAGACCATCAGACCTCTTCCGGTCCAGAATTGATTCTAAACCTATTAATCATTTAGACTTATGGTAAAACTCCTTGGGCTGAGGATCAGACAAATGCAATGGAACTGCTACCTCCATTATTAAGAATTAGGCCGTCTGGCGTCGGCCTGAGGATGGAGGCAACAGCACCTCTGATAAGTCAGCCAATTTCGTCCAGACCACACGCAACAAACCCAGAACACAGTCTACTTCACAAATCCCGCAGTGAGAACCTGAAATCTCATCAACTTTCCTTACTTGCAACCTATTAGACTTACTTATCGGCTATCTGTAAGAATATAACAGTTCTTTCTCTATCAAATCTAAAACTTCTTGACGATGGTGAAGAGTCAATTGAATAAAAATTTCCTTGGATATTATCCATCGTCTAGTAAATATAAAACGTAAAAACGACGTTTCGGAGATGGGACTCTATCTCCTTCTTCAGGTTCCTACACAGTTGGGCCCACTAGATAGAGCTAATCCCTATCTCCGGAGAACCTGAAGACGGAGATAGAGTCCCATCTCCGAAACGTCGTTTTTACGTTTTATATTTACTAGACGATGGATAATATCCAAGGAAATTTTTATTCAATTCTTTCTCTCTTAAAGATGTTAGCAAAGGAGAACCAAATGTTCTTAGTAATAAATACATTAATATCGAAAGCGTCCGAGAGCCAGACACACGATATGTATTCCGGGACTGCAATCAGACTAAAACAGATAAATCTGTCGGTATTTCTAACGATCATAGCGAAAACAAAATAAACTACCGTTAAATGCTTACCCTTGTTGCATCTGTTCCCACCTGCGACGTCAACATTCCCTCATATCACACCCTTTTGTAACCTAGCCACCAAGAGCCTTGCGGAAAAAGGTACAAATACCTGACGATGTACAGTTAAGCGACGCTGAATGTTGTAATGACCACGAAATGTTTAACTTAACAAAACTAAATAAACGGGATTTGAGGCTCGCCTCATTGCGGCGAGTATGAAGACGGCTGTCTTCTGGGTTGTATCGCCGCGCGGTCTGGTAGAGGTTTGTCGGAGGTACTTGTTGCCTCCGTCATCAGGACGATCATAGCTACAACTAAGATGAAGACGTGGAGGTGGCTTTCGCCCGAATAAATCGAGAAAATACCTAATTCAGAATCTGACCAAGTCTGAGCACCTAAGTTGTACAACTTGCTAGCTTTTTAAGGTGACGTGCTGTTAGCCCCTTCAGAACCCCAAAGCTAGAAAATCATTCAATGTCTGCTGTCAGCAACCACTTATTCGGCATTCTCATAGCTGTCATCCATGTCTGGAGGTCGTCTCGCCTATTTGTAAGATTAGATTTGCAAGTGCAAATCTAATGTCGTGAACTTCGTCGCTAAGTCGAAAAATATTTTCTTATACTTCGTTAAATATTTACCATATCGAAAAATGCTTCAGATAAAAGCTTTAAACGTTCATGAAACCTACACATTAGACTTTCGGTCTATGGTTCTTCGGGTTACAAAGAGTGGCACAACGCTTTTGAAATTCATCTAAGCTCAGTGCGATGTGCCATGGGATTCCCCATGTCACAAGAGCCAATCACACATCAGCAAGTCGAAACCTGTGTTATAGTGAAGTCAAACATGTGAAACCATTTGTAGCCCGAAGGGATCTTGTAATTCTACAATCAACTGGTTATGCTGTTAAGGAAATAACTATTGTCTGCTCCGAGATCTTTCTGTGAGGAACATGAAGTTACTGATCACTAAAGCAGGTGGTACATATAATTACCACTTGGGTTCAAGGGGACAACAATTCTGAACAGAAACAGGGGAGAGGGTCTTAACCATGAAATATTAAGATGAATAAAAATACAGAATCATAATTAACTGATATGTGGACCTACAGAGTAAAGACAACGTTTAGGAGAAACACACTGTTTCCATCATCAGGGTTGCTACGCCGCTCCCATACTTTCAATTCGGGAGAAGCAAATCCCTGAACTACGTAAAAATGAGATCTGTGAAACATTTTCACATCATATATGCAATTAAGATTAATTACAACACAATAGCGTTTAGGGTAATACGTAGGTTTTGATTTCCTGAACATGTTAAACACACAAATCTGCCCTAACGGCGAATTATAGTCGACTGCCCCTGGAAACTGGAGGAAATTACACAGAGACACCATAATCTTCATTCTCTGCCAGATATTATTAAAGCCGTCAAATCAAGAAGGGTACGGGTGAGGCACGTAGTTTCTCAAAAATAACTGCTCCATGTACGTTACTTAAGAGCGTATTATTGGACAAACGTAAATTCACTTTAGACAACAATAGACCAACGACAAACGCAAAATAAAAATTCTGAAGAAAATTTTTCCCTTCAGACATTTATTACAAGATAAGCCTGCAAGATAAAATTTATTAAACTGCCCCACCCGATTCAGTCTTGAAAGAAAATAACTGCCAACACACACACAGAAGAAACAAAATATCCCTCGTAGGATTTGAGGTTTTCACAGCGGTCAGTCTGAAGATTGCTGTCTTCTGGGTTATTGCGCCGTGTAGTCTGGTAGATTTCCACCAACGTTTCAGAGGTCATACTGCCTCCGTCATCAGGGCGATTAAACGTTGGTGGAAATCTACCAGACTACACGGCACAAAAATATCCCTCATCGCCCAAGATCTGAAAAGTCGACAATGCTGACAATGACCTGAGACTTGCAGATAACCTTGCGTATGTTTTTGTTCCTTTGTTTGTAACTGTGCATTTGAAATAAGTCTGATCCAATGAGGAGGAACCATTATTATCCGGAATAATTAATTTATATAAAATTAAAACAGTGTGGGAGACTGCACGGTCAAATTCCACGTGATCTTTAGGAAATGCATTATTTGGTCAAATTAATTTAATTAAAACCGACTTCACAGTTCTCAGCATAATGCCCATATCATTAAGAATCGGCGCAATGCAAGCAATCCATCCCTTGGCCTGAAGCTAACAAACAATGTAACAAAGTCTCAATTATTTGTGTCACACTATAAGCAACACATCTTACAGACCAACAGAAAAAACTGCACGCCTAATAAATAACCCGATATTTCATTATTTTGCTAACTATATAAGCAACACATCTTACAGACCAACAGATAAAACTGCACGCCTAATAAATAACCTGATGTTTCACTATTTTGCTACTGCGGTTAGGATATACCAGTTTTACAAGAACAAGTTAACAGTTGCCACCGGCGACTCCTTCGGACTAAAGTTGTGAGCCAATTATAAAAACCTCTGCTAATTCTTGACAAGATTTCGGGGTATCGCCCTGATAATGTGGGAAACAAGCACACCTGAAACGTCGGTAACTTCCGCCAGAATATAAGAGGCAACATCGCACAAGGCAGTTATCTTCAATATTATACCTTCTCCTCTCAGGCTTTCGCGGAAAAATTGCAATAGACAGGTTTATTTTGCTTTAAAAACTAAATATCGCAAAAGCTACCTAACAGGAAAAAAATTCTCGATCTATGTAATCAATAGCAATGTGTCGCTGTTGTCCCAACAGTACTACAATTATTGTATACATTTTTTTTAAAAAATCTACACCGCTAATATAAAAAACTGTCATATCTGTACAATCAACCGCAGTTTGTCACTAATTATACCATACTTACGATATTGGCCTATGTCTAAAAAATCTCGGAATGATTTCTACCCGCGAGAATTCGATGTTTTCTAAATTGCTAGTATAAAAACCTGTCAAGTTCATAAACTTGTATTCCGAACTGTTTCTTTATTTAGGACAACTACAGACTTTGCACATAACACAGAAACTATATCCAGTAACCTGACACAAACAGCTTTAGTTCAAAGCATTACAAATTTTATTACAGCAAATGAAAAGCTTGTACGACAAAAATCGATGACTGGCCTTGACAAGGGAGAAGCATGGCTACCAATATTAATCGAATTTAAACATGTAAAACAAATGCTGACATACCTCAACATAACTGTAAACTCCTCTTGAAACAAGAAGAACACAAATGAAAGCCCAAAATCTGGTTAGTTCAATCATTTCGGTTAAGTTTTTACCCGTGAAAGCACGCCACACCCGCCACTACACTTTATCACCAACTTCTCCTCATCAGAACTGCGGCTAGCTGTGATGGCGGACAGACAACAAATGCAATGGCACTGCCTGTCTACCATTGCGCAACGCTCCTGCGCATATGCTCGCAGCCATTTTGGCGCTATAAATCAAATAGCTTAGTGCAATAACCTGATTATAGAGGCAGTAAGCACCGTTGAAACGTTAATTTATATCAGATTGCAAACCACAATGTCCCAAAATACCGTCATTTCCAAGAAAACCCCAAATCTCAAGTAAGAATGATTTTTTATCTTCACTTGAAGTGCAAAATTATTATTTGTTACTTACTCCATAGCACTACAGTCCTGGAACGACGAGTGATAAGCCTGTACCGACAGAGGGTAGCATAATACACGAAGACGAGGACAAACAACCACGCAGTGAGCGGGATCCGAACCATGATCCCATTGTCCGAACCACCAAAGCCCATGCACTAATATTATTATGCACATGTTTAAAACACAATACTAACTACAGCAACAAAAATACGGGGAGAATAGGAGATGAAGTCACATTCTCATTAAAAATTAAGTCCAACGAAGCGATATTTTCCCACATAGACGGTCTTCAAGATGCAGGATCCAACATGAACATTAATTTTCATCCTAATTATGTACAGTCGCACTAGTGAATATTAAAAGCCTTTATTTCATGCTTTTATTAGATCTATTTTCCAATATATACCTAAACGTAAATTCTTAAAAAATATATCGCTTTCAGTTTTAGAGGCATTTCATCTACAAGGGAGAAAAACAGGTAACTAATCCTTACAATCATTAATATAACTGTCATAATTCGTACAAGAAACTAAAAGAAGCAGCTTTAAAATCACCTGAATCATCGATCACTGTGTCTCACAATGTCATGATCTTCGTATTAAATCATTTTCCGCAAAATTCGATGGTCATAAATGCTTAATATGGTACAGATCTTCTGTCTCTGTAAGGGAATTCAAATGGAAATCCAATAGATGTGTCCTTCTACGACGCACCTTTAAATAAGTTTCAGTTGTTTGAAATGTCTTTACATCGTGGTAAATTATAATTAACATTTTTGCTGCGATGCACCAAGTATTTTTTACACCCCTGTGCCTGCTTTTTGAAACAAACAAACCAGTAATTTTCCCCGGTTTATCTCTCCAAGAGGAATATTTTTTGTTTACCATTATTACGAACCGCTGTTGTATAAGTTTTCAGACACCCACGTGACTAATTTTTGATATATACAAAAGTCGATCATTTTTCTGGGGTTTCCCTTTGAGAAGATCGTTTCTTGCTTTTTGTAATTTTTGTATGACTCGTTGTTAGGAAGAAACAGGTTACCACGGACGATTTGTTGACTACGGCTGTGTATGTGTGTTTTACAAAACAGTTGAAGCCGAACAAATTTAATTTCATGCTAATATTATAAATGTTTTCTGACATTGGTTCTACGAAAATCTAATTCACAGCGACAGAATGAAACAACTCAGTTCGGCGAGAGGTGTTGTTAACAACGTTAACCATTTCTGACGTACATTTCGTTTTTAGTATTTCAATTAATATTAACACAGTTTACTTTGAGGGTTTGCGTGTTGACAATACTACGAAGGGAATCACGATGCGCTTTATATATCCGCAAAAGTTCATTTGTGGTAGGCGTTTATATTAGATGTAAGGGGAATTTCCCAAGAGGGAAAGAAATATTACTATTGACCTTTTAGGAAAACGCTATGCAGTCGCTGGGAGATAGATTCTTCCACGAAAAGGAGTTTAAAGGAACATCCGCAATTCTTTACAGGATTAATCGAGTGGGATTACAGCTTCCAATACAAATCCGTTGTTTAAAAGAAAACAAATTACAAATAAATGACTGTGCTTTGACGTTATCAGTCTCTGATTTATTTTGCATTACGGCTTTCGATGTAAATGACATTCAGGACAGCTTCATGACATTACACAGTTAATATGGAGGAACGAAGTTATGAACTTAGGATATAAGTTTAACAGAAAAAGAAACACCGTGATTCATTCAGAGAACCTGGTATTGTTAGAACAGTGACATCTAGGAGGCTACGATGGACTGAGCATGTAGCTAGGATAGCTGGTCAAGGAATGTCTACAGAATTTTGATGGGAAATCTTATTAGAAAGAAGTTGTTTGGAAAACCAGCAAGAAAAGTGGATTATATAATATGAAGTCTTATCTAACGGGGGGGGGGATGATGTAAATGAATCAAAAGGGTCGTTTCCAAAGGCAGTGGGTGGAAAAATAAATAGCCCCCTTCAATGCAACTGCAGGGTGGGTACGAGATTTTAAGAATGAACAAAAAAAAATCAGACAGAAACACCTGAAAAATTTGTTGGAATTAACGACACTTCGACGTTTGGAGTAAGAGTAGCAGCTGCTAGATTTTCTTTTAAACAGCTAAAATAATCCGAAATCACTCCTCTCTATCTCGAATGGTGAATAAAGAATGAAAATAAATGCAAATATTTACAAATAAATAAAAATTTACTGCTTCCAAAGCCATTGGAGTCATAGTTGTTGATTCACCGTTGGAAAACACGCTACAAACTGAACTGAAAGTGGAAAACAAAATTATATTTTAAAAAGAAACAGTGGAGTATCGACATCTAATACTTTGGTCAGAAGCTGTAGGAGGGTCCACTGCCATACTGCAAAACCGGTGAATAGGAGGGGGGTTGAATCGAGGACTCCCCCTCTGCACTTTCAAAAGTAAACATAAAAGAGTAGGCTACCCTGGATAACCATCAAAGTATCTCCGAGTCTCCTTACATAAATCAACCACACTGACTTTCAAGACCGAACAACAACGAACAACGAAGGAAGGCTCTGTGCATAAATGTGTTTTACTCACAGAGCATTTACCCTGTGCATGTGTTCATCTTCATGTGTACTATGCGATCAATACCAAAGTCGCTGATTTATCGTTTATGTTCATGGAAGACAACATTACCGCTGAACTTATATAAAAGCTGTGTAGTACGTTATCCCTGCTACACGATACACATTTCAGATCATCCACAGACACCACAAGCTTCGCAGTAATACGCAGAATATAACTTAGCAGAACATTTCGTTTGTACATGTCTCTGCACGTCCATAAAATCCCAGATGACATGTCACAAGAACGCTCGTGCTGAGTAGTGAGTTACTGTAAGGACGGACATGGAAAGCACTTATTGCAGTATCGCCGTGTTGATGCAGCAACTTCTCCGACAGCCGTGCGCAGAGTGAAGGCTAAACAAGACGCTGCAGGCGTTTAAACAAAAATTTCCTTACGTACGATAGCTGAAAACAGTCTACCAAGAGAATTTAACAACCACTCAGCTAGCCAACAAGGTTATCACCTTTGGTTGATACAGAAGATTCATGCCTATGTCAACAACAAGACACTACTTCTCCTTCCCTTATTCAAATTAATAAAGCCCACACTCATTTTAATATTATCCTCCCTACACAATGGCATCATCCTTCAGTTTTTCTGAAGGAAACTTCTTATAAAATTCCCGTCCATCTCACCCTCTCAAATTTGATCGCCCTAATAATATCTGGTATCGGTAGACCTTTTGTAACTCTTCATTATACATTTTTCTGTGTCCTCCTGTCACTGAATTCCTGTAAGGTCCAAATATTAACCTTATCAGCCCGTTCTGACATGCTCAAGCTATGTTTCTCTGAAAGCCCTGTGGCGATGGTTGGTCCATTACACAAATATTATATAATATTACCCGCTCAATAAAATTCAGGAAATTGGTAATATCCAGCATAATACTCTTATAACCCTATTTGCATAATCTTCCTCTAGGGTTAAAGACGAAGTTACATATTTTGTCATTAGCTTTCTATGCAGGATTAAAGAAAATGAAGGTGTGGAGAGGCTAGACATGTAGTACAAAATGCGTACAAAATAATTTAGCAGAAGTTTTGTCTACCGGAAAAATTAAACTTTTATTCCATTCGAAACATGTTTGGATTATTAGCTATCCTGGCGGGTTTCTTCAGCCTGTACATGAGAGATTATGACCGCTACCTTCCAGATCCATATCTATTCATCAATATTTCTCATGTTTTCATCTTATTCAACGCTAAATACCCTTCAGTTGGAACTACGTCGTTAAAGAACTTGAGACACAGTCAATAAATCACACAGAATAAGTTTCCTTCGGACATGAAAGATTTGGCAGTCACTAAGATATGTAATCAATCACTAAATCAACAAAGAATGAGAAGTTCCAAGACAAACATCGTCTCACAAGCGTAACTGTCGTTCTTGTATCATCTCGCATGAAATTTAACAAAGACCGGTGTCTGTATTGGCGTCTTTGTTTTGTTAAGTGTAAACATGATGGTCTCACGGAACACGACGAAACAAAGACGTCTGGCGTCCTTCCATTTTATTCTGCAGTACTTCTTTTTCTAAAGAGAAATTGATCGAAATCAAGTGCACATCAGTTTATGAAGAAAATTATATATTTTAATCATTCAGCTAACCACTAAATTGAAAATATGAACGTAATACTCTTTTTAGACCTAACTTCACACGCCGTTCACAATGCAACTACATAATGGCGAACAGATTCAATTCATTTTATAAATGGACCTATTTTTGTATCCAACTAGAATGAAATATATGTAACAGACAACAATAGCGCTTTATTTTCCAGGTTTATACATTTTTTTTTCTCGAAACAAATGAAGCTCAGGTGCCGCTTAGCAACGCTGAGTCACCACAATGCGGACCGATCAATGCAGTTACTATAGAAACGCTTCAAATGTCGAGTGAGTGTGAGAATGACGAAGTTTTACGTTTCCTGCGGAAACCACGCAGAAAGCTCTTTAGTTCTCATGATCTTTAGACCAAATTCCAGTACCTTACAATGTGTTGTTTATAAACTGCAGCTTTCAGTATACGTGTCCTGCTTTTAGCCATTAAACCGTACAATTAGTTTTTTAAAAAAAAGTGTACCATAGGCTGGAACTCTATTTACAAGTGCAATTTAAACATGTAATCCGGATTATTTTGAGTTATGTCAGTTTTGAATGGAAGAAGATTAATGTATTTGATGCCGTTTCTCTCTCTCTCTAAACAGTCATTAGTACAGCAATGCAAAACGTGGCATGAGCTGAGCCAGACCTAACTTCTATTTTAATGAACATCAATGTTCAAAAGATTAAGAAATCCTTGCATGCGATTACATTACCGAACAAAATATAAATGGCAACATTTTACAACATATGTAGTCGCTGTCTCCATCAGGAAATCAATTCCTTGGCATTCTGTTCATATTTTATCAACGGCTTTATACGTTTAGTCTTGAAAACGTAACATAAGCTGAGAAAAGGAGTAGCAAAATGTCCGGTCGAATTCCGATTCAATCTTAAACACCTTTTTACAGCACTTCTCTCTGAGGTAATGTCATCAATAAAACACAGATCAATTTTAACTCAACCCGTCTGGATTAATTTGTTCCCTTTTAAGAAATAGCCGAGGAAACCTGAAACGGTAGCCCGTAAAATCTGTTCTGATCTGTAAATCGAGCACGTACAGTTACCGAAACGGTACAGGACTCACCCAAATACCAAGAGAGAATAATAATAAGATGGATGAAAAATGTCCTAAGATGCAAAGTAGTGGAGGAAGAGTAAGTTAAAATAAAATAACTTCTCTCTCTCTCTATATATATATATAAACACACACACACACACACACAAACGTAATAGGCCTACACATACACATTATTGCATTCATAAAATATAAATCATCGTTCAAGAAAGGATTTGTCACAACATTCTGAGATTCGCAAACTTACCATTCAGAAAGACCTAGGTGTAGATAGGAGGATAATTTTAAAATGGTGTGAACTTGTAGATGGACTTAGTGTTTTGGGCTAGGGTCTAATGACAGCAACAAAGCTTCAAGTTTCATAAAAGGCTCGCAAATTAACTTCTCAAGGCCTCTGCTTCACGTAGGTAGTTTAGAATGAGTCCGGAATATGATCTTTCTGTAATAATTACATTTAGTTTCAGTGTAAGCATGGCGATCCCTTTAGCATAAGATCAACTCTGTATACGCAATGTACTCTACGATACACAATGTACTTCAATGAAAATATATTTGCAAATGTGTCATTAGAATTTTGCATCTCTGACTGGTCTTACCTGTATTTCTCGCAGAGACAACACGTCTATCAAGGAATTTCTTCTCTTTATATTTTATTTACTAGACGATGGATAATATCCAAGAAAATTTTTATTCAAATTTCTTCTCTTCTTGTGGAACACGACAGCCACCAATTTCCTAGGATTAAATCTCTCTCTGTGATGGATAATGGGAAAATAAACACATACAATCTGTAGAATTTAATACATGCAATGATACAAAAATAAAACAGTACATTACTTTGTACCATCCGTATGTCATTTGAACAACACTACTGATTATCAATAACAAATTACTGTAATACAGAAACATAAAGCACCAATCAATAAAATTCTGTTCTTGAGACAATGTTATACAGCTATATGGAACAATATAATATATAGTTATGAGAAACTGCGTTAACATTTAGGCACAGGGATCACTCTTAATACCTAACATATCACATTCTGACAATCTTAACAGAATAACCAAATTAAACAACATGCAATGCTGTTCTCTATGAAATTTCACTGCCATGACATCAACACCCAAATCTTAGCATCGATGCCAACGAAATCGAAGTGCCAACCAGACATGAGCTGGAAGACGATGTTTTAGCAGGTTGCAGGTTTATAAGATTACAATTTTAATTGCTTAATAAAGAAAACAGAGGTGTGGAAGACAGAGGGAGTGGCAGTGTAAGTTAAACTTCCTGCTAGAACAGAAACTGAAAAAGAAATTACACACACATAATACAATCCTTAAAATCCCCATCTCCCATAAATGTGGCAAGCCCACACTGAACCTTCATTCAGAAGTTTTAACTACCAGTTTTAAAACCAATAATCCAGTTATTTAAATTTTGTCTTTACTTGTTTTATACTTCAAATGTTTTTTTCCACAGGAAAACCTAAAATAAAGATTTTGATAAATGCGGAGCATACCTCAGGAAGTTAGCAATAACCATTACGTTCAATAGCAATTATAAAAAAACAGTCTGACTTCAGTGAATGAAAACTGTGCTAAGATGTTAAGGGAATTAATGAAGAGATTAATAATCATCTGTTTGCTGTATTCCTATACAGAGTTAAAATATTTATGGATAGAAATAACTACCATACATATATTGGGCAGTACATAATGCATGGAGTGACAGATGAAGGCTGAGCAAATATCAAAACATCTTTTCCACACAAAGAAAAATAAAACTGTTCACATTGGGAATGTAACGTGCAGCAGCTACAAGAAATAAGCAAAGTTGCGGTAAATTTTTGTACTGCAAGATTATGCCATGCCTCAAAATTCTGCAGAAGTTAAAAGAAATTAAATTATAAGCAGGATGAACATTTTATAACTTTGATTTATGGGTGGCTTTTACCAGACTGTGCTAAGAATAACAGATTCTTAGCAGTTTCAGAAAGTACATAAGAACACTCTTACACTTTTAAAATAACGACACGCTGTGACATTATCGAAATGCTGATTTGATTTCAATACCACATTAATGACTGTTATGGTTGTATGCGTGAACTCCAAGTAAAGAAGGGGAGTGTCACAGTTGATGACCACGTGTTTATACCAAAGACATCCAAGGGTTACACATTCAAGGCATACTAAAATGCTACGATAATTTTTACAGTACTAAAAATAATCTTTTGTTGTTAATGTCTCCAAGATGACTAATACATTTAATGGAGATAAAAGCAACAAACAGAAGAACTAATGACAACGTGAAAAAATAAATGAACTTGAATGTGGTAAGCGAAGGTAAATTAATGCATTTTCTAAAACTCAGCAAATCTAAATCACGACTTAGCAAAGGAATAATATTTCAGTATATGTTTGGTCTGTCTACACTAGTGTAAACTCTACGAACAACTAAATTAAAACATATGCAGAAATCTTATTATTTGTATTTAAAACATCAAAATATAAGAAATATCAACAGTTTGACATAAATGTTGGAAGGGAAGAATTAAAAGTTTTTCTTTTTTATTAATCTAGAAAGAAAGCTGACTAAATTCAGTTAAGAAACATGTGGAACTGAGACAATCAAACTAAACAAAACTTAGTCATGCCCATACAAGACATAAAACTCAATCAGTAACAACATTTGTAGATACTCAGTCCAACAACTAATTTATCTACTCATGAATTTTACAAATTAGCAATCTTGGTATGAAATGCAAGACATCTGAACAGAAGACTAAATTGATACAATGCAGGAGTGACGATGAATACAAATATACTCAATCCAAGCCCGAGAGAATACAGCAGAAACTTTCACTCCGCAATTTGAAATCCTTGCAAAGTCTGGCGCAAAAGGAAAATTTGACAAAGTATGGTATGTATTTGACCTTGATTCCAATCACAGTTCGAACAATGCTGCGTCTAGGGCTTAAATTTGACAATTAAGAATTTAATACACAATAAGTATGTGGGTACAATATTAGAAATATGCCACGTATGATTTAATTACATGGCGGCCACTCAAGAAATTTCCATGGATAAATCTCCTTGGCAACTCACCTGAGTTGTTACAGCAGTCTAGTCAACCTGTTCACAGGAATGTTGACTGATTATTTTCACTAGTGGCAAGACACTAGTGCTTAAACATTCTTAATAATCTCCTGACATCAGTATGAAGTCTTTTTATAAGGTATCAATAAATCAGCTCATGCTGCAAACTTTTGCAACTTTAAGTTCACATGTTACAAAGTTACAAGAAAGTGCTAATCAAATATTTTTAACAGCAGTGCTTAAAAATCGAAAATACCATATGTCTGATATTGCCAAGCAACAAATCTTATTTTCAAATATTAATTGACGTCTTCATATCAACTGGATTTCTGTAAATCAGCATATCAGGCAAGGCTATTCTGTCAGCATTTCATAAATTATAGATATTATTTTTTAACGTGGAAAACAAAACAATTTGCAGCAAATGACCAGATTATGAAATGTTTTGTTCCACAGACCCAATTCTTTACCAACTCTCAAACAGCCAACAATTTAACCTTCACTGTTTTCTCTTCCTAAATATTCAGTCGTCCTCTTCCTCTATTGAATACCATTTTGCTAGATGTAGCCACACCCATCGGTCTTGCTCCAAAAGGCTGATTGTTTGGACCAGGTGTTAGAAGCTGCATCATATTATTCATATTGCCAACAGCTGGCATCTGGGTTTGAGCGGACTGGTAGTTCTGATGTGTCACACTCTTAGGATCAACTGTAGATGGAGAAGGCATCAGCACTGAATTGCTGGTCTGATCCCCATGATGTAATATCAAGGTTGAAACATCTGGCAAGGAACTAACTGTAGTGTCCAGGTTGATACTTGCATTTGGTATTGGTGTATTACGCACAGAAAATGTCTGGTCCATTCCTAACATTGATGGACCCACCATTTGAGGAACAGATGGGTTTAATAAAGCATTATTCTGCAGAAGCAAATCATTGTAACTTGTACAAAATCCTCCAAGTGTTGCCAGCATTGACGCTGAATGTGTTTGTTGAGCTTGCAACTTGGGATCTGGTTGTGTATTTGGTAATCCTGTAGAATTCATGACTGCCATTTGAAGCAGGTAGTTCATGCTCATAATATGCTGCTGTTGTTCTTGCATAAACAATTCAAAGAGTTTTTGGATGATAGCAGCTGGTACAGGCTGACATGCCTGATTTGGAACCTGGCACGCAGTGTTACATAAATGAGGCGGCATGCTCATACCCATCAATGCAGGTAATCTGCTGGTACTGTGACTAACTTCAGCTGTGGAAGTCACAGGTGGCAAGAAGGAACTGGCTGCATGATGGAACTGTGAAGCAAAGGTAGGAGAATCCACAAGTGGGCTATGAGTTTGTTGCAGATGAGCATCATGAATTTGAGTAGCAAAGGCCTGCGCAACATCTTGAGGGCTCTTTTGTACAGACAATGGTTCGTAGTTGAAGAACTGCTCAACAAGCATCTCAGAATAACAATGATTGTCATTTTTATCATGAGGTAATATTGTGCTATCAATGCATTTACCCAAATCACTCTGCACCTTATTTTTGGCATCAGTAAACATACCTGTGCCAGAATCTTCAGACTCCTTGCTAGAAAAGTGCCTCATAATTCTCTTTTCTGGTATTTTCAGTCTCTCATCTCTCCCAAAGCTACTTGCCTTTTCTGCCTTACAAATCCTAGCACCCTGAGACATATGATCACGTTTTTGCACGCTACTATCTCGTTTTGTTTCTCCATCCCATTCATTATTCTTCTCAGTCTTCCATACTGTATCATAGCAATAAACAGATTTGTCATCTTCTACATAGTTTTGATTTCCACTCTCAGCATTTTCTTGATAATACTTATCACCCTGTGATCTCCCTATCCTCACATTTTTAGGTACAGGATTATGGTCACTATGAAACTTCTGATTCTCAAACAGAGCCTTCTCTTGAATCCAGTCAGTCGGTTTATGAGTGCTGATATCACTGGCCTGAGGCTTGTACATCTGTGTCATGCTCTCTCCCTGGTTTCTATAAGACCCTGACAAACGTTCCCCGACGTTCTCATAATGGTCATCACTCTCACTCCAGTCAACCTGTTCCTGAGTCCTGCTGCTACTATCCTGAGGCACATATGTATGAGTCTTGCTCTCTCCCCAATTTGTAAAAGGATCAGATACAGAATTACTCTGGTTTTGATCATGTTTCTTAATTCCACACTCATCATCATTCTTGAGTGGCCCCCATATTCTTTCATCACATTCTCTTTTGACATGATTCAAATCACTGATTATGTCTTTGTAACATGAGTCAGATTCCAATCTGCTACTTTTACTCTGACCATCCTCTCTGGTTCCACAGTGGCCTGTGGATCCATCCTTTTTGTCAGTTGCCAGATTAGTTTCATCATTATTTCTTGGTATATATTTCTTTTGCCCACCCATTTTCACACTTTCTGACTCTTTGTTCAATTGTGGTTTCTGTCTGCCATGATGTTTTTTACTGTTTTCTGGGTTATCTTTCATCTGATCAGCTACTGTCAGTCTCTTCTCCAAAATGCTGAGACTTCCAATCTGCCCCATTTCCTCAGGACAATCCCATGACTCGTTCTCAACTGGCTCCGGCAATGGCAACTGGATTCCAGCATTGTTACTGAAATTATTTTCATTCATAAATTTTATCAAGAAAAGACAAATTGAGATGATGTCAACATATCTTATCTACCTGAATACAAAACACAATCACCTGCAGAAGCAGAAGAGGACTCACAAAAAATTCAGACAGAGTATGCAAAGAATTAATTCTTGAGAAATCGTCTGTGATACTGAGAAATACAAGACCTTTAATTTATGCCTTGTACAGAAGTTATCCTTACCTTTTTTTAAGGTGTTGGTGATCTATGCGGTTAGCCTCATTGAGATCAATGAATTTGACTTTTTCATCTTTGTATGTCTTCAAGCTCTCTTCTAGGGCCAGTTTCAGCAATTCCTCTTCAGTTCTTCCAACACCACAAATAGTCAATGGCCGTGTTTGAACATTAGGAAACAGTTCTGAACCAGATTTCTGTTGCCAGCAGGTTATCCCAGGAGGTTGGTCAACTGTAAGTAAAATGCATTACCTACCAGAACACCAAAACAACTGTTTTTGAACCGAACACCTAATTTCAAACTAACAAACCTGAACTGTCCCTACTTTTATAACAGTTTGCATTTATCAGTGTTACAAGGCAAGTAACTTCTACCAAATCTTCTCATCTTTCAGACACAAAAATAGTCAAATTTCTTAATTCCCATCAAAAAAGAAGGTATGAATTATGAAATAAAATTGGTTAACAGACTACATTTGTGTTCCTGTATGCTGATTTAGATCTTCCTAATTAAATAGCAAGTCAACAGACAGGAAATGAACCAGAGATGTAAGAATATGAGGTGGACACATTGCCTCCAAGATGACCTGCTTTGTGTTAATGTGACAAAATCTAATTCATGTGAGAACAAGAAACAGCTTTGATCTTGGGACAGTGTTTGTAGCAATGCTCACCAGGTGTCTGCTGTCTGCATGCACTTCCAGATCTTTGATCGGACAGCACAGGTTTCTGCTGAGCGGCTGCTTCGAGAAGCGGTCTCTCCAGCTCCTTCAAGTTGATTACAATCTCAGTCTTCTTCTTGCGCTTCCCTTTGTTCTTACTCTGTTTTGTACCACTAAAATAATCATCAGTGTTTTGTTTCTTCAGTGGTAATGACTGTACCATGCTCATGTGTGCCATGTTGTTTCGTGCTGTGTATGAACTGAAACCAAACTTAACTCACATTTTCTACTCAGAATCATTCACAAACCTCACCCACTACCTCTAAATGCATGCTTCCACTTTTAAGTCAATTATATAAATGAAGACAAAAGAGGTCATTAATGATAAATTTTCTGAATGTATTTATTTTTAAGCCATTAACCTAAATACAATCTGAATAATCAAAAACATTACAACTGGAACCAAATTGAAAGGATCAAGGCCACATGAGATATAAGAACCATATAATAAATTCCAAGACTTTTTATTTTGTATAAATTAACCCTTCAATTTAAAATTTCTAGCACAAAAATCTATTAAAAAATTACCATTGTTATGAAGAAACCTTTAGAATAAATTCTGGAGTATCATATATAAATAAGCAATGTTGTTACATATCTGTGAAATGAAAATGTTGTCTTCAAACCAAAATGCATACAAATCATGATGCTCTCTTAATAAAGTACCTGCACAACTCATTGTGATCGTCCTGGTTTCGCAACCACTCCGTCTTACGCAGCATCTCTAGTGCATCTGCTTTATGATACAATTTATCAAGCACTTTCACTTCCTCCTCACTGCATTTTTCCTTCCTGAAATACATCACATTTATGTAAAGTAAAAGTAAAGTAAAGCTGTCCCGCTATACGCCATGTAGGCGCTTCAGAGGCGAGGAGGTATAGCTCCTACTCATTCTTGACATTGGTAACTAAATGGGGGTGAGTGGTCAGAATCACGCCCTGGCCACGCTAAAAAAATACAGAGGTTTTCTGCTCATTACAAAAATGTTTAGTTTGGAGAATTATAAATTTCTACTGGATATAAGTTAGATTAAAAATGTAAAAAAAGGAGTTTCCTGTAGTTTCACAGATAATATTTATGGATGGATTGACACACAAGACTAAATTTCTGCATTTTCACCTTTTGTGCAAGTCTTCCTTTGCTTTCTGCAGCATCTCTTCAACTCGCTTTTGATTCTCAGCTCTCAAAACTTGAGTTTCACTTTCCAGCTCCTTAGAATCTTCTTCTTCAAACTTCTGCTTCTGTGCTTGCAAGAAGGCTGTGAGACGACTGTCTTCTGGTTTCTCCTTGTGAGTGCGGACACATCCAATAACATGTAGTGAAGCATTATTGTCCTTTATGCTGACATCGTTGGATTCCCCACCATTGTTCTGCCTTGACACTCCAATTTTCTTACTCATCACTGCTGTCTAATCTATAAACAGGAAAAATTAATCAATATTTTAATTACAAATCTAGTCATAACTGTTTGCACCATTCCTTCAATTTTTCAAAAATCATCCTGAATTCAAAAGAATTTTTTTTAATCTTGAGGTTTTTATGGAGATGTTTAAGACCTATTTTTTATTACAATTTCAAAGACACTATACTGCAGTTCCCATTTCTAGAATGAAGTAACTATGATTACAATACTATGACAGTCTTCAATTTTGAAAGGTTAAACTGAAAGAAATGTGTTTGCATTATTATTGTATGGTTAGTATGGTATTTATATAAGACATATTCATAATGTACCAAAGGGATGTAGCAAAGAAGCTTGCCACAAGGCATTTTCATGCAGAAATTCAAAATATAATAACTGTGAAAGACGCGGGATTTTCATTACAACCTCCAAGGGAAGAACACAAATAAAGTTCAGTACACTGGAGACACAACAACAAAAGCTGAACCTAATCAGTAAGCTTGCCTTTCTGCAGATTAAATAAAACCACTGTTTTCATCAAACACACACTTCCATCCACGACAAATAGACGCTGTTAAAATAACCTCCTGGGTTCTTGTGCATTATCTCCCTGCCACTTAAAATAAATGTATTTTTTTCTATGATAATTGTGACATTGAGGTTTTTGTTATTTCATCACAAAAGTGGTGGTGTTGTGCGCCAATAAAAACATTATACTCTAAGATAGGTTAGTTTTAGTCACACTAGTTGAAGATAATATTTAACTAGCATAAAGATAATAGGATGTATTTAACTATAATCACCAAAGCTAGAGTAACTTAAAGTAGAATGTTCTTACTAATACACAACACCACTTAGCGCCAAACACGATCGCTTTCCAGCCCTACTTAGAAAACGTGTTTATTAAAAGCGCAGATACTTAAAGTCACAAATGTTTTTAACAATTACTTACTACATATACGAATACTTTTCGTCATTTAGAAACACATATACACATACGAAAAACCACAATTTGAAGAAATTTACTGTAATCCTTCAAATCAGAAATCAACCAATGTAACGTCGTAACAATTCCGGTTCCCCTCTTCAGAGATTATACCAACTACGGATTAATTAAAAGTAGACAGTTGGACTGTACAGCCATCTCTTAGTTAAGGACGCATAATATTGTGAACAACATCGGTAGATCAGCCAAAAATGCAGTAAGTTCTAATTCAAGCTTCACATCCACACACCACCCCAAAATAAATTTACCTCCTGCATTTAATCAGAGTAAAAGCAATATTAAGTAAAAAGGTTTAGTAATTGTCAACTTGCATTCAGGCTGGAGAAATTTAAATTAGAACCAAGTTTTATTCATTAATATATTATTACTCATAATTTATACTTACCACCAGAGTAGTACTTGATTCATATCTGTTTTTCTGTAAGTCAAATACATGTTCAGGGAAAATCATATCAAGGAAAAATAAGACAGGAATTTTGGATGTCCTGGCTTGTGGTATATTGGATATCAAACATCCATATAATTTCATTCATCACAATTTTACTACTGTCAAGCCTAAGGCATGTATAGTAAGATTTTCTCCTGCCATTATTGTCTTCATCTTCATTTCACAGATATAAGTGAAGACAATGACATGCACAATATTAATTTATTGGAGAGCATGTATACAAATACAGTACTGTAATATGAAACTCATCCTGAGTGAACATCAGATTCAAAATATCACACAAGTGTGCTGCTAGCAGATGTCAATATCGTCCAATACAGTTATGGGGCAATGCATATCTTGCCACTGCGCCTTTCCTGCCAAAAAATAAAATGTTATACATTATAGGCCTCTTCATGATTTTCTTTATTTTATATATTTATGGCATACTTTATGATGATATCATTAGCTCTGACTGTACAGTGATAACAAGTGAAAGTGTAATATCACAGCTCTCTCATACCATTATACAGAACTCACCTGTATCAGCAACTGGCTTATCTTGTTGCTGTACCAGGGGCATGTTGTGTAGTGGACAGGTTGCTGGACATGATGCAGCAGACTCATTTGTTTTCTGGTTACTGATCCTCCATTATAAGCAAACACATATGCTTTAATAATACATAAAGATTAGTTTATCGATGATTAATTCAAACATGTATCCTAAACTCTGGCTGGTAACCTCAAAGTGTTGAGACAGGAAACAGATGGTGACAGAGTGAGCTCCATGACTTTTTCATACCCAGTTATAGGAATGATAAAGATAAATAGTAAATATATGTTCTAAGGACATGCAAATTTGATGTCCATTTGCAGTCTTGATATTTGTTTATTTATTTATTCATTCATGCTACAATTATTTCTCTATGATTCATATAAAAGTGTAATATGTATAAAGTACAGTATTATTAATAATATATAAACATTACTGCATGCTGGACCAAATGTTTTTGCAGGTCTTTTTCTGCCCACACCTGATCTAACTTGACTTCAAGCAGGTGACAACAGTTGGAGAAAAAATATAATATATTAACAATAGCTAAAATTTATCAAGAGTTCTCTGCTGCTGAAAAAGAGCACTCACTTGAACAGCATCTGCAATTATGGCCAATGCTTGGGTTTATCAAGCGTCATGAAAACCTTTGCTATAAGTGGCTTCTGAATGAATTCCATTAACCTTCCAAATATAAGTCAGTCATAACATGATGTTTGAAATAATAAGTGCTTTATTGAAACCTCCACCAATCTATCAACTTAAGTTATCACAGTTTATTAATCAGATCTAACAAACACGGCATCAATGTAATTATAATTCCATTAGCAACTGCAGTATTTTTTAAAGCATGTGTTACTCACCGAGTACAAGAGCAGCAGCCATATGCAATGCAGGAAAGGAGAAATATGCATATTGAGAGAACAGCGATCAGACCAACAACACTGATTTTGATGAACATCTTGTGTTCAGAATGAGAATTCAGTTCTGTAGAGGCAAAAAGAACAGCTTTCTGCAGAATGAAACACTTATAGAACAACACAGAGAAGTACACTTCTGAAATGTATCACAAATCTGGTGTGTTACATATTATTACCAGGAAAAATGTAAGTACACATTATTTTAGTCCGTAATCACGAGTACCAAAAATCATTCATCAAAATTAAGTTATTCTTAGATCAAACACTTTTACATTTTTTTCTACTTTGTTCTTAAACTTATTGAGATAATCTTTAGTTTATCGTGTTGCCTAACACAACAACTATAAACAGTGTTACCAACCACTTACTTCTGGTAATAAATAAATTAATTACAAGGTTTCACATCCTTCAGGCATAAAAACACTTTCCTTTCCTTCTGCTATAGGTACAGAAGCAGGAAAGTGCTTTTCCACTGTAATTATGTTAAGGACTGGACCTTAAACACAGGCTACTGCTTGCCCACCCTTGTTTGATATTTAACACAGCCTTATACTCTTACTGATGATGTCTTGGTGATCATGAAAGGTCGCCAGCACTACAGAGGCATTTTCCGTTCGCACACATTGTTTCAGCTCTTCATACCAACTGTAGGACCTAAAAAAAGTTTAGTCTCACATCAGCACTGCCTAATATTTGTCAGACATGGTTTCATGGCATTCTGTTTGTCAAAGTGTGCCTGAATGTTGAACATTCCACATTTGTTCCATTTTAAATACTTGCTTTATAGCAATCAGTTCTGTTATTATTTATGTGGATCCAACTATCTTAGCAACATGTGTTACTAAACCAAACTATACCAGTTTCAATAATGTACCTGTTACAATAGCAATGACTCTCTGTCTCATTGGCTATGCACAACATGTGATGACCCACACATTCATCATCAGAGATACAAGACTCACCATAACTTCTCACTGAAACAGATAATACTCTGTTACAGCTTAGGATAATCAGACACTCTGTCATTAAAATTGCAGTCTAGACATCCCTGTAATTTTTCTTGGGACAACCAGTTAAACTTTGAAAAAATGTTAAACATTAGAACCATTACTTTAGCATGTTTCAAATACAACTGAAAACTCCTACATCTATTTCAGTAACATTAAATGTATCCACGTTATAAGGACTAAGAAATGACAAATCATAGTTTATCATTTCACATCAAACATTGTGGTTTCATATTTGGGAGGTCCCAAGTTCTAATCTCAGTCTGGGATTACAGAAAACACAATCAGGAATAAAACTACAAATTAGTGCTAACCAAGGAAAACTCATTAACTTAAAAACTCACCTTGCTCTGCTCCAGATGGCAGCAGAATCAATAGAGCCGCTGCACCAATGTACCAGACTCCAGTTATACACTGTGTCATTGCTAGTGAAAATCAAATTTACAGTGAATGCACTAATCTTGTCTGGAATAACACTGGTGGCTCTTTACAGTTAAACTGTCTGTACTTAGAAGTATACATTAATTTACTGTCATAAAACATCTGTTTGCACCATTGTGGGTTTCCAAACTCCAGTATGTGTCATGCGGTTTCTTGTGTCTTGATCTTGCACCAGTCCCAGAACCAAAGAGCTTTCTAACTAACCCACAGGAATGAGGAATAAAAATTAATGTGACAGATTAAAAACATTTCCACTTGAGTGTGTTCTATAAGATAAAAGAATATAAAGAAGTTGATTCAATACATTCAGCATCATTCAGACTGACAAAACATAAGATTTTAAAACTATAAGCTATATAAAATATTTCAGAAAATTTTTTCAGAATTGAATATGTCAATACTACTGCTGTGTTAGATAAACACTCTGATGTTTTTACTATGGTCTTCTGAATTCCACTGAACCAAACTGTTTATACTGATACATCACACTTCAACGTTTTTGTTTATTTGCTTCCATAAAACAGTTCACAGTCTAACACAAAAAGAATTCTCAGCCATTGTACATACCCACACTATGGGGGAGACCTTCCTTCACTGGAAAGTGGACATGAGGCAACTTAAATACAGACTTGACTCCTTTTCTACTACCAGTGCCAAAAGATTCAAAATAATCAGTTTATTCTGAACAAAGCTAATGGTTAGTGCTGTAAACAAAAGACTATAAATATAGCATATTTTCTTTGCTTCCACAGTGCCATTAGTAGGGAAATTGGATACCAGAAAGAAAATAAGTTATACCAGTGTTGATGTGTAATAAAATATGCTAGTTTTATGGCAGAAATAATTTATCATATATAAACTGATGTTTACATCACATGTTAGAGCATGTGTGGGCCCTCCCACCCTCCCCCCATGAATGGCTGATCCCACTTACTCACAGCTCAGCAATCTGCCAGCAACATCTGGCTTTGGTCCAAGAGACAAAACCAGATATGTCAAAGTCTCCAGGTCTGAATGGTGGAATTCACATCCATCTAATTTTCAGTAAATTGTCACTTCATTTTTCATATTAATATGCTGCAAAGTGCTAAAATATACACATCCCTTATCCACTTAACTAACAACATATAGCAGCGTCCTTTATAAGCTAACAGTCTCTCAGCTGGTCAAGAAATCCACTAACAGTCTCTCAGCTAGTCAAGAAATCCACCACCTTTTATCGAACCTGAAGATCACAATATTAGTCCTCCAAAATCAATTTCAGATACACATACAGATACAAAGCATTAAGAGCTTTTTAAAATAAATATATCAAGCTCTGATGGCAGTGGCACAGAACCCAAAACCAACTTTCCCACATCCCAACCCAAACACAACAGAAAATGATATGTAACACTGAAAAATGTAAGCTGGTTCACACTACTAAATGAATATTGCAATGAACTACGACAAGAACAAGCAATTCCACTGAGAAGTCACAAGCAATTTAACAGGGGTACATTATATTCCACACAAACTCTTAAACACACCTTCTAAAAATAACGTCTCAGAACCATGCTGTTACTGGCAAACCTCCAGCTTCATACGAATGGAGTATCCCCTTTATTAGCTTTGTAACAATACATGAACAATAAAAACACAATTACGGATCATGATTTCTTAGTCACTTAATGACACTTTCTCAACTGCACAGATTATATAGTGCCCGATGTTAGGATCAAAGTGAATGACAAATTGGAAAAGAATTAGTCATTGCCTGTTTGAAGATGCTAACCAAGAAAGAACTCGGAGAAGCTACAGAAAACCTTCACAAATAATCACAGCACCACAGAATATTTGGATGTGGAATCTCAGATCTGGGTAGTGTCTATGGATCATGTAAAATGCAGAGGTACAACAAATGACAACTTACATCAAGTTACAGGGAGAGCAAATGAATTAAAAATAAAGAAAACTACAAATTTATGTAAATCCCATTTTACATATATTTTGAATATGACAGTTTGCAGGATTTTACATTGTATGTATGATCCTTATACACTGACATTTCTAATCATTTGTCCTCTTCTTCAGACAGATGATAAATGCCTACATATTGTTCCACAAGCTGTTACACCGTATTTTCTCCTCAAGGACACTTGCAACTGATTTTTATAAAATGCACTGTCTTTCAATACTTTACTTCTAAATTACTACTTAATATAAATTTACATAGCAGTACTAAACTTTTTTTAAAAAAATCTTCCATCTGTTACAAGCAGATAGAACAAGTTCCTAGTTCCATATGTGAAACAAGTAACACAAATGCAACAGCAGGACCACAATATTTCATAGTTACGCTTGTTAACATCAGTATGTATAACTTTTTTCAATACTCTCTAAATTTCTCTAAGAGATAGATTTCAGCTATTTTGTTTCTACTGTAAGAAAGAATTCATGAATATCTAATCTGTGACTGATATTATCTTTGAATTGTTACATTTCCTATGCAGTTAGAATAAAAGAAATAAACAGTTAGAATCTTACAAAAGAGTCTAACAAAGTTCCATAAAAAGCTCAATGATGTAATCATTACAGTATAAAAATATATCACATATAACAGTAACAAAAATATATATTTAGAAAATATTAATAACAATTTCTCAGACTTGGTATGCAACAAGACACATGGAACAGTAGTTACGATAACCAATACTCTACCACTACAGAACTTATCTGACAGGGGGTCTGCTCAGGGCACGTCATGCAGACCACACACTCTGTTTGCTGGAACAGCTCTGTCTGCAACAGGCAACAAAACACACACACACACAGTTAATATTATAATAAGAAGGATATTATAAGAGCAATGCATTCTTCCAAGTTAATATCAATTACAAGAAACAGAAGGGGCATGTGGTTGGAAATAACTGTTAATGACCAGTAATGAAGTAATTTCATGGAACTGAGTCCTCCTCCAGAAGCTAAAAGCAGCTATAAGTAGTCAAGAAATTCTATGCCTTTTATGGAACCTGATGGCCCAGTGGCTCCCATACTGAGTCAAATGAATCCAGTCCACAACCTACCGTTTGCCAAACAAGACCTAACTTGTATGATCTGAAGCTTTCACAGCGACTAAGTATAATGAATTATTCTTGGGCTACCAGCCGTGTCAGGTGGTTGAATGGTGAAAACACCAATGTTTCAAGAACCATCTCCATCCCCATCCTCAGGGTATTTCAGTACGAGGACAAAGACCGTTCTCAATCCGTTTGTGTTTTCTCCATTCAACCACCTGGCACAGCTGGTACTCTGAGAAGAATTCATGAAGACCTAACTTTATACTAAGTACTTCTTATACATCGGTCAAACGCATGATTCCATTATTTCAGTCACATAAATATTTTAAATTAAAACAAACTACACATTTCTGCCACAACAGCAGGTGTATAATGATAGTACTTTCAGAATCAATGGTTTTATGCATTCTTGCCAACTAACAGAAACAGAGAAAGAAATTCTCTTCATTATTAAGGACACCTGTACTTTCTTTAGAAGCTGACAGCTGGGTATAAATAGTCTTCTTTCTACTCCAGAAACAATAATGTTACAGTTTTCAAGGTTAAATTCAAATACTAAAATTATTCAAAAACTTGCACATATCAAACAGGATTCTGAGCTTGCCTGTTGCTTGTTTGGTTATTTTATGATGCTGTGCCAACTACTAAGATTATGTTCCATTGAAATTAAAATGGCAGCAAGACCCTTGAATGAAGAATATGTAGGGATGAGGACAAGAGCAGTCATGACTTATTTTAAGTTACTTTCCTAGCATCTTCCTGGAAGAGCTAATGAAGTCATTTAGAATCTCAGCCAGTGTAATCACTCTACAACTAAGATTCAAACCAGGCACCTCCCAAATGATAATCAGATATATTACTTTTGTTCCAACCAGTTAGGTTTGAATTTCAATCAGAGAAACACATTTTACTAAAAAGTGCTGCTCCTAATGCAAACAACACGATAAACATAAATTCTCTTCATTTCTACATAAAAATATACTACAAGCAATAATTTCAGTGCTTCAAACTTACCAATCATTTTTGGATGAGGTAGGTTAAGATTCTCCATTATTTTGATAAATTCATCCAGTGGCTTGGTGAGCCGCGGATTGTAATGCTTCTCTTCGCCAACTGTTGTACTCGTCTGACCTGTAACAATCATGGCTGTCAAACATAATTTCACATCCACATTTATAAAAATTCAGGAACAATAAAATTCACCTATTGTATGAAAAAAATCCTACCTTAATGCATAACAAATTTCTGATAGTGATATATTTATCTCATTGGTTAGCAAGTTCTTTAATAACATTATAAACACTGCATAGCTCATTCACCTTCAAATGAGTTGAAGGGATGTGAAGAGGAAACACAATTTCTTTTTATGGTATCGTCACAGTATTAACCTGGAGGTCAAGGGAAAGCCACTAAATTCCTCAGCCATGACAGCCAGGCTGCAGTGGGATTCAAAAGTCATATGTGTTGGTCATCTGCTACACTGCTAGATAAATTACATTTCTATCCTGTGCCACTTGAATCCAATTTACACTTTCACACTATTTATCTCAGATAAATTTTTCTATTATCTTTCCATCTGCACACAGGGAGACACACAAAATAATACATACTTTACAAATTTGTAGTTTTCTTAACTTCACCAATAAATATTTCTTGCTCTGAGATAAGAGGTTCAGACGACCCACATAAAGTGGAAATATAAGATGAAAAGAGGAAAGAGATTCAGAACAAAGACCTTGTTATGAGTTCTGTGAATTAAAATAAACGAACAGGAAAATTTAATTACTTCACATTATTGCAGACGACTGCAAAACTATTAAAGAATTGACGCTAGAAGTTTTATAGGTGAATGTGATCAGAAGGGCGGTAGTTACTTTCATTTCACACTGCATCTGAAGTTTTAGAGGTACAGCTCACATTTATTTTTAAGTTCTCAATGTTTTGATCACATATGTGGGTGTTTATTGGCACAGGATCAGAATCTCTATTAAACACATTCAGTCTCTGTAAACAATACAGATGATTGCATCACTCAGCTTTCACCAGAGAAAAAGTGACTTAACGTAGAATATCATTTATAATCACACAAACACCAATCACCATCTCCACAAGCCATGCAGCCAAAGTGGTCATACACAAATATTCTGCCTCTTTATAGAAATACAAGAGAGCGAAAGGATGTTCCTGTAACTTGAAGATAAGAGTGATAAAGTACACACAACTCTTCTAGACCTAAATACAAGAGCAACAAGAGAAATACATATTGTGCAGATCTCAGATAAGCTGAAATCTGAAGAGGAGATAATTACACTATGGTATATTTCATGTCCGAAACACTGCCTCAGAGGGAATGACAAAAAATGAAAGAGATCAAACACTGTATCTTCTGATTAAAGGACAAACTTTGAGGAATCTTCCTATATTCAGATTATTTAATCAGCTCAGTTTCACAAAAAATGTTATGCCAGATGTCATGGTCAAGTGGATATCATTCTTGCTTCATATTCAATAGGTTCCAGGTTCAAATCCCAGCTCAGAGACCAGCTACCCTGAATGAGGTTTTCTGTGGTCTTCCTCAGTTCATCCTAGCAAATGACAGGATAATAACTTAAATTAAGCTTTGACTCCCTCCTTCATATAACTTTTCCAATTATTATTCACTAATAATCCGTTATTTAACATTTTTGTCTGAGTTATTGGCAGCATCATAAATAAGCCACACACACAAAAAACAGCTTTCAACTTGAATTTGTATAACACAATAATTAAAGATCCAGTAATAATTGCAACCCATGTCTAACGAAAACATCAAACAAGAATTGAATCAACACCAATTATTTAAGTAAACTTAAATGTTAAACATATTGCATCATATCCTACTTAACCACTATCACAAAGGCTGACGTATAGGCAGAAATAGTAACTAACTCAACACAGAAGCATGATGCAATAAAGCAAACATTACTACTTCCAAAAGAAACATAGGTGTTGGAACTCATCGCAAACATTACTACTTCCAAAAGAAACATTGGTGTTGGAACTTACCACAATTTGACAATGTTATAATAAGTTTAGTTTGTTAAATGATTGTTTCTTAGTTAATATATAATGCTGTATCAAACATAAAACATAAAAATTATTTAATAATGAATGGTACCTAACAAAACAGTAGTCATGCTTGTTATTCAGGAGGTACCAAGTTAAAATTTCAACCCACTGACCCATTTTAATGAAGGGTTTCAGATTTTCGTCAGTTCTCCAAACAAGTTATTAGATAATAACTTAAAATAAGCCATGAATGCAAATTTAGAAAAGCATTATTAATAAGTGATAAATAAATCAATCAATCATAGAAATATGTCTTCGGATATTAGGAAATATTTTGGGAATGTTGAAGCACACGTTGTACTGATGCTCGTAATGTGGTGACCCCAAAAATCAGGGGACCCTGGGCAGCTGCACACACCTGCTCCACCCTCATCTAATCACACCAACTCCCCTCTCCCTTGTTCTAGTCTCTACACCCCATGCATACTGACATACTATGCTCATCTAATCACACCAACTCCCCTCTCTCTTGTTCTAGTCTGTACACCCCATGCATACTGACATGCTCTACCCTGTCTTACCTACTGAATATCATGAAATAATAAGCAATCCAGCTTTGTGAAACGGAGCTTCTGGGTCCAAAACTCAGCTCTAGACGACCTACCATAACAGAAGTTCTTTTGCAGTTCTTTGAGGCAAATTTTGAAGTATGTGGTAATGGGTTATTTTAAGAAGAATACGTTGAAGCAGCACATGGCTACTTCAATCTGCATTTCTTCTAATTCATCACTTGCAGTCAGTGTACCATTTGATGCTATAAAACATATGCAGCTGAAAAGAGTCTCAAAATCACAAAACAATAAAGAATCAATCATATCTCAACTATTTCATGAACAGCAAACATCACTGTGTTATTCCTCATCATGGTAACATGACGTTAACATGAAAGAGAGAGACAATTTACCTTTGTAGTCATGTGCCGGGTAAAGCTTAAAAGTATCTGGAAGTGTAAAAATCTGGTTATGGACAGAGTTGTAGAGGGTTTTAGGATTTCCTTCCTGGAAGTCAGTGCGACCACAACCTCTGATGAGCAGCGCATCACCAGTGAAGGCTATGCCTTGCTCGTAACTCACGAATGTCACACAACCTGTGAACAACAGATGTTATCAGTATTATGAGTATAAGATTACATGGTGACTGAGAATTATGAACTCAGATCCCAGAGAACAAAAAAAAAGTCCAACTAAGGACTTTTATATAGCTTTCTTGGATTAATATAAGTTTCGTTGTAGTACGATTGACACAGTGAAATGATTATGTTTTCAGGGTGCATTTGTGCAATTCAATATAACAATTCAGGAAAAAGAAGAGTGAAATCACTAAATATTAGAACAAAAATAAGAGCAAACAAATTAACAAACAAATTAGCAAAAGTTTTGTAACTGATGGTGTTTTAGTACTGTACTTTTACAAATATGCAAATTAAATGTAGTAATGGAATCTGAAGTAAATTAATGATACAAGAATATTACCTTGAGGTAGATCAGAAAGTATATTATGCTGTGACTCTGTCTGAATATCACAAGTTTTGCTCTGCGACTTTCTTGTTTGCATTCTATTAACAAATGATTTCGAACATGCTAATTTGTTCACAAACACACACCTAAAAAGGGTGGATAAGACTCTAAAAAGAAATCATAATTGATATATGGAGACAAATATGAAGTAGGTAATATCCACTTTAAGTTGTTACTCATCTGTCTCATGCATGTTACTTATCTTGCCCAGCTCACCCTCCTTGATTGAAGCATCCATTAGTAACAGCAACAGAATTAAATATCACTGTATGAGGTTCGGGGGTTCAAACTTGGCCGAGATCGATAGATTTTTAAGGGTGATAAAAATCCGTACCACAACTTCCTTCGGAGGGCAAGTAAAGCTGCCGGCCCCATGTCGTGGATTTACGGCATGTAAAAGAACCTTACGAGCATGAACGAGATGTTTCATAAACAAAACTCAGTGGCTATTTCTCACCCAAGTCTCTCCTTATTCACTACTAGATGGTTCTAGTAGTAAAATCAGGATTGAGTAGAAATTGTGCAGAGGCAGTGGGCTTGTCACTCACTACTCACAAATACACACTTCAAAGACATAGAAACCTCCCAGGTGGGAGGAGGCCAAGGCTCAACTTCAGGCTGTTGCGCCATAGAAGAAGAAGTATGAGCATTGTATTATTCACGACCTCTGGTACAATGAAAAAGGTTTGTTGTATGTGTATTCAATGCAAAGAAAATATACCCACATTTGCAGTATCCCTGGAGAAATTAATGTGATTTAAAGTAAATAGAAATGACTACAAAAACTGATAATTGCATTAGATGTATATACGACACTATCTAATTTTGATATACAATTTCCCTTCCAAATATTTTCCATTTGAATAAACATCTAACAAGACATGCAAAATGTTTAAGAATTAAGATAGTCTGTATACCATTGGTGTGCCCTGGGGTGGATCTCACTGTAAGTTTATGACGCCCAAACTGAACATCAAAGTCAGCTTGAACATAGATGTCAGCCACCGCTCCACTGGATTTAGAGATCAAGCTCTTTGTTCCTGGCAGCAGCTTCTTGAGCAGCCCAGTGCCAGTCACATGATCAGCGTGCATGTGGGTGTTCACTAGACATCAGAAAGAAAACAATATAAACATTTAAAAATAGCTCACTCTTATCTCCACACAAAATGGTTACCTATCCTGATCATTTGTCCAAAAGACACATGGAATAGGGATTGAGGAAGAGGAGTGTTAGTGACGTACCATGTCTAAAACTGTTTTCAAAATCTATTTTACTTTCACTGGTATAACTATTGTCATTTGTCAAAGAACAGTTCAAATAATTAAAAAATCATGAAAGTGAAGAGACAGATGTAAAATTATTTTAACTAACATAAGAGAAGGATGTACAAAATACATAATAAATATGCACATCTTTGCAATACAGACACAGGGACTATAAATTAAGGCCTCTCATTGTGTATAACTCAGAAAATCCACGAGCATGTTAAACATTTCCTGCTTTTCAAGTTTTCAATATCTTTGGCAATTTACAGAAATGAAACTCCCCACATATAATGAGAGTCGCCTGTAACAGGAAGCCAGAGAAAACAACATACTGTGAAGCATTATAAATTGTGCTCTTCACCAAATACTATTATGGTGACTAAAGTGAGAATAAAATGCATGGGATATGTGTGTGAAGTCCTGAAAGAAACTTCAGCCATACTGCTATAGACAGGTCCAAAATCTGTAAGATTTTTACTTACTAGCATATTTTAAATTTAATCCCAAATCCTTGATGAGCTGTGTATCCCTTTCAGCATGTTCAAGAACAGGATCAATTATGACGGCTTCCTTGGTAGTGGTGTCCGCCAAAAGGTATGTGTATGTGCTGCTTTCATAATCCAAGAGCTGAAAGAAGTGTTGGATTAAATTAAATACAAACATAAAAACTCCCTGTTATTTAAAATACAAAATGAAAAGGTTTAAAGCATTAAAATCAGCTCACAATTACTGCAGTTATGCCACATTTTTAAAAACTCTTTCAGATCCTCTGTTAGACTTAGCCTGACACTCACTAAAATGACATTCTGAACTTATGCTGGACTCAATTCTAGAGGACTACAAATATAATGTCTAAGAAGAAATTTAAATAAATTAAAGTTGCGACATTAGTTTGTAGATCCCACACATTCCAAAATTTCGGGCTCACTACGAGAGTTTTAAAATTCAAACAAAATAAGTACATTTGTTGTATTCCATATTTAAAAATGTACGGATTTCAGAAGATTAATGAGATGTCCTACCTGACGGAAAAAGAAATCGGGAGACTGTGAAACACTTTCTGGTAACATCATGCAATGATGATATCGAAAAATATTTGGCATGTTGTTCACATGGCACTTCAACACCTCTTTTATAAGGTAGGAATTCACTCCCCTCAGGGCACTGCACAAGGACTTCGAAAACATAGGGTTATAATACAATTGCACCTGTCAAATTCTGTTTCGTAACACGCCACTTTAGACTCGCGATATCAGTATGACGACGTCTACTACTTGCCACGAATCAGAAGTACAAACTGATTTTCACACCTATTTCGTAATATGTTTACATACGGAACACTCTGTCACGCTTCTATTTATCTCAAATCGCCAGCTATTGACGTGAAGAGCCATGCTATAAGATTTAGAACTGCAAATCACCATGATTCGGCTTTGCAAATAATATTGGCACCAATGTGACAGCAACAATACAACCACTATTATAAATTTAAAACAATGTGGCGCAGCGCGGATAAGATTTATTTCAATGGACAAACAAGGACAACAAGAAATGTGTTGTATTGAAGATGTAAGATCCTATGGAACTTTCGTAGATTGCAATGAGTTAACTGATACTCTAGGATTTGGGGTTTTATTCTTGCCAGGAAAGATTGGGCTGCGAAAATAATATTGGTATCTCTGCGACAATATCAGTGCCACCACCATCACCAGAAATTGAAAACACCGCGGTGCAGCGCGCTTTTTAAATCTGCTTGTGTATGGGGACAACATTTTTCAGCAGACAAGCAATACGCATTCAAAACAATAACTAGAAATGTATATATCCACACTATTACAAGTGACCTGATGACGTTATAACGTGCTATGGATCATACGCAGATTACAAATTAAGTAACAGTTACTCTGTCGTTAAACCGTATGTTACTTGCACTCATTTGACAAATTCAGTCTTATTATCTGACTTGTTCACTCCACAATGCTAAGTCCTTCTTGAGAAACTTATAGCCACTCAATATAGTCATTTGAACCCAGTCCACAACGTCACACTCTGTTTGTAAAAAAACATTTTAATATTATATTTGCGTCTATACCTAGACCATTAAAGTTGTCTCCTGTCTATTAGTTTTCAGATGAAACTCATAGATATTTAAATTGGAACATATTTCAAATTCCATGCACTATTTAAAAGTAGTAAATTTTTTATTTCACTGCAGGGTTTAAATAGTATTTGATACTTCGCAAGTAACATAGTAGTTTTTCAGAAATTTACGAGTGTTGTTCGACCTTGAGTTAAATGTTTAGAGCTCGTTTATTTCTGTTGTTGTCCAAATCTGCTCTTTGAACACATAAACAGCAGTAAACTTAACACATTGGTATACCTGTAAAAATAAGATGAATGTTGTTAGGATACATTAGCATTTATTGTATAAGTTACATGATCCGATCTGTCAAGTATATGACGCTCACTTATACATATGGGCCTGATGGTTTTATTTTAATTATGCACTTATGCTCCATGGATGATGTTTACAGACCATGGCTTACGAAAGCGTGGATAATCCGAAATTACTGATGTAGAAAGTGATTATTTAGTTGCCTGTCAATGACTGAACATTATTTTGATATCATGTTGGACAGAATTAAGTGTTCGGTGTATTTTTAAGTACATGATATTACAGGAATCCACTAGTTAACGTACTAGTCTAGTGTTAAAAAAGATCTGGGTTCTATCCAAACCTTCGCTACTAACAGGGTAAGAAAAAGTGTATTAACAATTTGAGTGTAATGACAACCAAGACGGGAGTAGGGGCAACTCCCAAAGCGTCATGAAACATTATCAAATATACTTCAAACAATGAAGGATGTAGTATATAATACTGATATAATTGCATGAAAACAGTATGGACTCGAGATTTTATAAATTAAGTACTGGTTAAAATATTTCTGTAGCAGTTATGAAGGAATGTGTTCGTGGGTAAGTGTGCCCAGGCAGTATATTCATCTTCGAAAAATGGGGGAGGAGCCTTGTATAAAGCAAAGAAAATGATCTGACGTAATTCTGCCAGAATATATAATGTGAACTTCAGTTTATGCGTTTAGAACCGTGTTCGTCGATTCTGTTCAGTTTTTTCATGTCAATTTCTGACAAAAAAAATTATATAATTTAGAATCTCTCTGCAATGTAACAAAACAGACAGCTGCAGCTTCGGCTGATACTTGGCATTTCAAACGCCTGAGTGCGCCCCTGCAGATATTCTTTCGGTCAACACGCTTAACACACGTGCCGGAGAAGTTGCCGATCTTACGGTAAATGAGAATTACAACGTATACAGGTTTCGCAAACAAGTTTGAAAGAGATGAATGTTATATTCAACAGACAGACACGAACCAATCGTGGTTCAGAGAAGTGTAGAGATGTCCACGGATTGATAAATTGAGTCTTGCATTATTCTATAAAGCTATTTCAACTGCAGACATATTAAAAGCGCTTAATTGAGTATGAAGGTAAACTTATATGGTGAAAGAGACATTTTTATTGATCAGCTCCAAAATTATTATACACGATTATATGCATGCAAAAAATTCATTCTTAAAGTATATATGTGAGAGAATATTTTTAGCGAGCTTAATGTATGCGATGGGGTATTTGTAAATGTTTCAATATCAATGTTCGATAACAGATTACACAAGTGCCGTATTTCATTCTTGTTGAGTAGTCCGGTTGGGCAAGAATCCTCATGCAAATTTGAAGGGTCAATACACATCCTAATTTTAAATCAGCTTATTCTATTATATTTTGTTACAATTTGCTGAAGAAGAAATTTGTAAATATGGCGAATATGTCTTCGACGATTTTGCGAATTATGCTTTATCAAGCCATGGGTTTACCAGGGGCCCCAGTACGACATCGGTCACTCACCCTAGCATCCAGCATCTGTAAATTTACTCCTGCGCTATCCTTGCCTATATAATTACTAAAAAAACGTGACCACGCCTATCAGCATGCTATAGTCGCCTGCGCATTTGTTGCAAATGTAATGATTGCAGGTTCAAGGATTAGATGGTGGGGAACAAACAAATTACTACGCGCCAAAATGTGTACCGTTCTTTGTTTCTCCCACCTCTCTGCTTTTGAACGTCATTCAGATATAGTTTGGCGGGAATTAAGTTGTCCCTACGCATTCAAGTGTGAAAGACATTCAGTTTTGCCCTAAGATGCATAAACCCAATATATACCCTTCAACCCAACTTCCCTAAGGAACGCCGAAAGTGGAAACTTTTGTGGCCAAATTTCTCATAAAAATTAAGATAATTAGAGTTTTAAATATTTCAAATAACTGTATCGGTTGATGACAACGAAAACTATTCAAAATGGGATTTGAGGTTCTGTCGGCGATAAGGATGTCGATGTTGGACTTTAGGGCTAAAGATGGAGGCAGTATGTCCCTCCAAAACATTGGTATCTACCTACAAGTTCTAAGATCAATCCTCCCCAGTGGTAACTATATTTACCGCTTGAAGTAACACTCATTTACTCTGTATTTTCTCCTCAGAGTGTTTTGTGGGTTTCGTATAATTTTCGCCATAAACAGCGATCATTTTGTTAAACAGCATTAACGAACTGATCGTTGTCATGGAGACGCGTAGTGTTTCTTTCGAGACACGGACTAAATATTTACATTTTATTTAGATTCGCATCGGTTGCGAAAGGTTAAATAAGAGCTAAGACAAGTTGGATGCTGTTTCTGAAATAAAATCTGTAATATGTTGTGTTTCAGACATGGAATACCTGTTTCAAGGTTCTTTGCAAGGTTTGAGAAAAGAGTGTCTCGTTGACCGAGATGCCTTCTGGTGAGTCACGAGTGTAATGCCCTGTACACCCCCGCTTCTTCAGGGTATACTTCAGTTGTCTCTCTTCAAATTATCATCTCTCGGTCCCTTCAATGTTAAATTGCTAGTCAGCTAGGAAAACGCGCTAAACAGTTTTACCGTCACATACAACAAAGCCCTTTTGTTATATATATATATTTATAACAATAAATGAAGGGGCACGTTTCGGTCTATTGTAACATCACCTTCTGGTTTATCTCGAATATAATTGTACTTCTTTTATAACATCGGGAAAAAAAATTCCACAATTTTTAAATTCTTGATTAACCAGGACAGCTCAGTCAGTACAGTGGCCATCTTAGGGTTGGACGACTATGGTTTTGATTCCCAACAGTAGGGACTTATTTCTTGGCTACTAGACTCAACCAGTCTCCTACCCAGTGACTTTCGGACGATCCATCGCTGGAGATAAAGCTGAACACCTCCTCCAGTGTAAGAATAAGTGGAGCTGTGCCTTCACTCCTAGCTTTAAATTAAATGGATTACATTTTTGCATCCGTCTTTGGGTCCTTGAAAACTGCGCCCATGTCTTGCGTTGAAAATAGTTTATCCGCATGCAAGAAATAATTACTTTCTCCTGTTGAACAAAGGTCCTTAGCCTTCGTTTCCCGGCGTACAAATAAATCAGCAGCCCGCACTTCTGACTCAATCTCTCAGAGATATCCTGAGAGTCCTGACAAGGACACGCAGGATCACTCGAAATTTCGACAGTTATTATTACACTTACAGGACCCGTATACAACCAAAATATCTTCCCGATTTTTCTGGAAATATCGCTCCTGAGGAACACACGTATGTCGAGTGGCGAGAAGATAATGACATTTTCATTTAAAACAGTGGTAAACGTAAAAGATCAAATGGATTTGAACACAACTCATTCTAATCGGGTTCGTTGTCTATTAGATTCACGTGAAGAGCAGATCGGATGTAGTTTCACAGAATTTTCTCTTTACATTTGTACCACCGTCCTCCACCGCTGTATAACCAGCAGTAACAAGATAAGTTTTGAGAAAAAAAACTTCAATCACTGATGTGACGTTGACAGATGATTAATCTACCAATTACTCATCACCGCCAACCAATGGCCATTAGCTGATGAAACCATTCATCGTCAATCCACCTAAAAATGGAATATCAGGCGATGATGTGGCCATGAAATTTCAGCTGACTATAATTACTAGCTACATGTAATGACAGACCAATGACGAAAGCTACACGACCGAGTTTAGCTTCTTCCTAGCTGTGTTCATTTCTACCCAGAGGTCAGACTGGATGAGACCGGTTTAAGGCTAGTTTTTCCAAACGAGCGTTCTTAATGACGTGTCCGGACAACAAAATACTTCCGCCAGAAGTAGTATGCACTGGTTGGCCTTGTCCATTGTCTCTGAATTTCTACGTCTTTAAGATCATGGTCTTATCGAGGCGGGTCACAGCTTTTGTTTGGCACATGGAAATCCTGTCATTTCCATTCCCTTATCACTGATTCAGTGTCTGTAAATAATAATAGAAGACGCTTTATAATGTACTTAAGTTGAGTACTAATACGTATATAAAATACATTGAATGTCAATGAACAGACAGATTGAAGTGTATTAAAACTAAAGTAAACGAAAAATCAGTAGCTTCATATTTCAGAGAAAACTCAATAAATCTTGATGCACTAATGTGCTAGACTGCGTAGCAATGAATATATTCTCTGTTCTAGCAAGCAGTGGCCTTGTGTTGGTGGGGTGGATGATGGTTGCTGCATTCTTGGCATCCCACGTTCGTTTCCCAACAACCGGCTCTCAGGTTGTGCGTAGAATAATTTGATATTCATCTTTCTGCGTTCTGAAACATAAGTCTTCAGACAAGAACTCGGCTTACTTCAGAAGTAAGAACAAGATGGCGGGGAAACGTGTCCATTTACATCGATTTCAGGTATAACGAAAATACTTCTTCAGTTACTTTTAAATGTAGACGAGAAACAAGATGGCGACCTTCAGCTTAACGGCCCATATGGTCTTATAACAAATCGTACGAAATTGAACAATAATGACATTACTATTATTAAATATATTTCCCTAATGTTTATGCACAACGCTATGAAGAGGTATGGAGGAGTTGAGGTAAAGCTCTATGGATTCTTAACTTTGGTTCTAGATTGAAGAGGTGGTCAGCTACTCCCTCCGTCCACTTTGCTCCGTAACCAGGAGATAGGAGACTGAGTGGGTCCATTGGCGGGCTCTTGTTTATACGATAGTGAAGCTTCGGGTTCCAAGTATAACTTTGGTTCTAGATTGAAGAGGTGGGGTCAGCTACTCCCTCCATCCACTTTGCTCCTTAACCAGGAGATAGGAGACTGGGTGGGTCCATTGGCGGGCTCTTGTTTGTACTGTAGTGAAGCTTCGGGTTCCAAGTCGAGACATTTCTTGATTAGCCATGCGACTATCAGCTTCAGAAATTTAGCGTAAAGTACAACTAACATGACTCTTTCGTGTCAACTGTACTTAAAATTAAAGGCATGCCATTAGTACGGTCAAAGATAATTGGCTTAGTAATTATTAACAATAACTGGTTGTCATAACGACTGGTATGATAATAACCTCTGTGCGGGTTATTCCCTTCGTGAATCAAGTTGCGTGTGGATGTGTGTCTAAGAATCTTAGGAGGATAACCGAGTAAATGTTTAATTTTTCTAAAATTATTTGTTGCGTTTACAATCTAATAGCGTAATTTAAGACCGGCAAGAGTGCAAAATCACATTTGGAAACACTGGCGTTTTAAAATGGAGAACAATTTTCCACACTTATTTTAAGAAACCTTCTGTAGAAGTACTTTGGAAATACCTGGCATTAACGAAATAATGCTACTAATAATTATTGAAAAATAATGCCATAAATAAATTGTTTATTGATATAGAAATTTGGATGTGCAAGTTCAGGTCTTGCGTCTTGTTATGTTAACACGTGATCGACACAACCATATAAATATAAACCAGCGGTTTTATGAAGATGTTTTCGTTCTGTGTCTCTGGGTTGACCCGAATCCAGAATTAGCTAGGAATGTGCGGGGTGACCCATTTGGCGGGAGCGATCTGCACGAACTGACACCAGTCACAAAGAAAAAGTGGATAGCCGAAGCTTGGTAACGGTTCTAACAATTACTAATAATACAAATGCGGCAAGAATGGTATACCAACATAACAATGCCGAGTAAAAAAATGACGTAACATTGTTTGATGAAGTCATTGTTTAGCGACGACGACAAATCACGAATTGTTATAGTAGATAAGAACATAGATATATTGAAGGAGGTGATTATGTTATGTACCTTCACTCTGAGTTAAAGCAAGTAAGTAATTTGGAATCTGAGTACAAAAGTGATAATATCAAGGGTAATCAGTATTTGGTACATTTGGCAAGTATAACATAAAAATTCTGCTAGGAGATTTCAATGCAAAAATTGGGAGAGAAAAAATATGTGGCGCGCATGGATGAGGCAAAAGATGTGAAACGGGTATTGGTTGGGAAGCCTGAAGGGAAGAGACCTAGACGTAGATGGGAGGATAATATCTATCGAGATGTATAGGAGATAGGAGTTGAAGACGATTGTATTTTGCTGGCCCAGGATAGGGACCTGTGGAAGGCTTTGGTTAATTCGGTGATGAACCTTCGGGTTCCCTAAGCCATCTAATTAGTTAAGTAATTTGGAATATTTTTTGAAACGTAATGCTGCTAAACTGAAATTTGCCTGAGAGCGTGGCAACACAACCAACACAACTGTGGTATGGGTTGCAGTATTAACAACAGTGAGTGTACAGGTCTTTATAACACAAATAACAACAATAATTCAATACCTTATGCCACAAAAATTAAGGACAGAATGAAGTAGTTACGTAACATTTATTTTTAATTATTTAGTTATATTTGTAATGTCTGAGCATTTCGATTATCAGTTTCGACTAATGGCAATCGGTAAATGACCTTGTACACATTAGTGGCCTCTATACAAGCGGCAGAGAACTACGCCAGTCACAGCTGAGCTTTGTAAATATAAACACATAAGTCTGCAGCTGGAAGAAGACCTCGACGGTCTGCTACCGTCGAAATATCGCAGAACAGTAAGTTATCTTTCATAAAAAAATAGCAGAAATTACTCATTTACTGCATTTCAATAATCCGATGTGGTACTTCTGCAAATCGAATGAGAAAATAACACTTACTCGAGCATTTACTGAGTGTAAAGTAGTATGAATTTACGTCTGCTTTGTTCACTGTCCATGTTCAGTATTGTGAGTGAAAGTTTTACGTAACAAGTAATTGCTTTCGCAATTGTTACGTAAATTTCGTTCCCCAAAAATAGATTCATGACCCAAAATATTATGGTGCTGAAATTATATGCCTAGATATAAGGTCGTACGCCGTTTCTATGTGTTATGTTTTTGCGTTTCAATTGAAGATTTGGAAGTTTGCCAATGAGATAACCAAGCTAAAATCAGCTGTTTGGTGAAAGTGCGTCAAACAAAGCAGTACGTAACAGTGTATGTGGTGTTCGCGAAGCAGCGTGATATGCACAGGTGAAATGTGATTTTATTCATTACTGTTTCAGATTTTATGAAATGTCATCACTTTTAGAAGCGATAGATACAAAATATGGCAAAGAAGAGGCAGATAATTATGACCCTGATTTGCCTGTTGCAATTTACGTGCCGAAGAAGAGCCCAAGGAACTCAATCCCGTCACTGTTGGTGCTAAATGATTGTGATATTGAAAGTGCAGGGGATGAACAGGAATTGGAAGAGAAATGTCAAGAGGTTGAGGAGCTGGACCTAGCTCAGAACAAGCTGAAAAGATGGACTGAGGTACGTGAAAAGTGAAGGGAAATTACAGGAAGTGATAGCTTTGTGTGGACCCATAGGAAAAAATAATATCAAGGGTAATCAGTATTTGGTACATTTGGCAAGTATAACATAAAAATTCTGCTAGGAGATTTCAATGCAAAAATTGGGAGAGAAAAAATATGTGGCGCGCATGGATGAGGCAAAAGATGTGAAACGGGTATTGGTTGGGAAGCCTGAAGGGAAGAGACCTAGACGTAGATGGGAGGATAATATCTATCGAGATGTATAGGAGATAGGAGTTGAAGACGATTGTATTTTGCTGGCCCAGGATAGGGACCTGTGGAAGGCTTTGGTTAATTCGGTGATGAACCTTCGGGTTCCCTAAGCCATCTAATTAGTTAAGTAATTTGGAATATTTTTTGAAACGTAATGCTGCTAAACTGAAATTTGCCTGAGAGCGTGGCAACACAACCAACACAACTGTGGTATGGGTTGCAGTATTAACAACAGTGAGTGTACAGGTCTTTATAACACAAATAACAACAATAATTCAATACCTTATGCCACAAAAATTAAGGACAGAATGAAGTAGTTACGTAACATTTATTTTTAATTATTTAGTTATATTTGTAATGTCTGAGCATTTCGATTATCAGTTTCGACTAATGGCAATCGGTAAATGACCTTGTACACATTAGTGGCCTCTATACAAGCGGCAGAGAACTACGCCAGTCACAGCTGAGCTTTGTAAATATAAACACATAAGTCTGCAGCTGGAAGAAGACCTCGACGGTCTGCTACCGTCGAAATATCGCAGAACAGTAAGTTATCTTTCATAAAAAAATAGCAGAAATTACTCATTTACTGCATTTCAATAATCCGATGTGGTACTTCTGCAAATCGAATGAGAAAATAACACTTACTCGAGCATTTACTGAGTGTAAAGTAGTATGAATTTACGTCTGCTTTGTTCACTGTCCATGTTCAGTATTGTGAGTGAAAGTTTTACGTAACAAGTAATTGCTTTCGCAATTGTTACGTAAATTTCGTTCCCCAAAAATAGATTCATGACCCAAAATATTATGGTGCTGAAATTATATGCCTAGATATAAGGTCGTACGCCGTTTCTATGTGTTATGTTTTTGCGTTTCAATTGAAGATTTGGAAGTTTGCCAATGAGATAACCAAGCTAAAATCAGCTGTTTGGTGAAAGTGCGTCAAACAAAGCAGTACGTAACAGTGTATGTGGTGTTCGCGAAGCAGCGTGATATGCACAGGTGAAATGTGATTTTATTCATTACTGTTTCAGATTTTATGAAATGTCATCACTTTTAGAAGCGATAGATACAAAATATGGCAAAGAAGAGGCAGATAATTATGACCCTGATTTGCCTGTTGCAATTTACGTGCCGAAGAAGAGCCCAAGGAACTCAATCCCGTCACTGTTGGTGCTAAATGATTGTGATATTGAAAGTGCAGGGGATGAACAGGAATTGGAAGAGAAATGTCAAGAGGTTGAGGAGCTGGACCTAGCTCAGAACAAGCTGAAAAGATGGACTGAGGTACGTGAAAAGTGAAGGGAAATTACAGGAAGTGATAGCTTTGTGTGGACCCATAGGAAAAAGAAATGGTTTGGATTAACTTTAAAAAAGTTTTCACAATTGCTTTAGATAATTCCACATGTTACTATTAAAACACACAAGATTTGAGGAGGAGATGGTAGGATAACATTAAGATGGATCTAAGGGAGGAAGGGAGGTGGATGGAACTGACTGAGGAACATGTTCAGTAGTGGGCGATATTATTATCAACATTGAACCTTTGGGTTTTATTATCAGAGAGTCGGTATAAAAATAAAAGTACAAGTTTCGCAATCCCAAGTAAAAGATGCAAATGATGCTACAAGAAGTTCCATATTGTTATTTTCCCCCCAAAATTAATTTTTTAAATTTGAAAATCCTTAAATGAAACTCAAATGACAAAAACATATAAACATAATAATACTGAGCATAGGTCATAGTGATGTGATTTGAATTGTTTCAGCAGTGGATTGTCATTGCAGTGGAACGTTTATTGTGCCTGATGAACTAACTTCCAGCGACACAGACAGATGCCTATTTCATGATCAGTCAGTGTAGAACTTGTAGAGGACAGCAGTGGGATCTTTCCACATTGTTGGCCAGGCATTTCACCATTTTCGTCATTGACTCGTGCCAAAGACAAATATTTCTTTTATTTGATAAAGTGTTGGTAAATCAAACGACTTCAGAGGGCTGGGAGATTTGAGCCGTTGTCTCGAAAGACTACGAAAGGAGAATGAATTAGTCTGAGAGGTACTTAGGCTTCAGAATGTAGGATTATTAAATTTAGCCACGTTGCTTTCGTTTCAGGTGTTCAACATACTGAAGCATATGCCGAGGGTGAAGTTCGTCAACTTGAGTTACAACAACCTAACAGAAGAGCTTGTGAATTTGGACAATAGGGATCACTTCCTATATCTAAAGAACCTTGTTTTGAATGCTACTCGTATCAACTGGCAGAGTGTTCGGGATCTGCTACAGCTTCTTCCAAGGTTTGCTTCTTTTCTTTTCTGTTAAATCTCGAGCCTAAAATCATGTTTACTTTTTGGTAGCAAATTACAGTTATTTTCAACTGTGTACGAGCTGAGGTTTCCATGGCAATGTTAAGTATAGGTGGTGATCTGGGGTATTGCGCCAGGTTTGTTTTGGAGGAAATTTTCACATGACATTATTACTTACTTTTGTCAAGGAAAACTGCAAACGCCTATTATAGTGAGAGATCTAGAAATGAAAACGATGTTTAATTCACTGTCATAATTACAGCCTAATCACAGGCTTATCGCATAGGTCAGTGGTCCCCCAACCTTTTTGTGCCTATGGGCACATTTGAGAGTTTATGAGATCGCGGCGGGTACCAACCAATTAACAAAGCCAAATTTTCTTTTCTCTGGACAAATAAGATATGGACACCAAATAATACACAAAACAACACGACGTTTAATGATACGAGAAACCACGCAATAAAAAATACAATTATTATTACTCAAGTGGGAAGTTAGTGTGATGTTTGGCGCTGCATTTCATCAGCCAGTTTTTCAAATTTGGGAGTGTAGGATGATGTTGCTGCTCGCAAGCAATCGTCAAGATGGGCGTCAGTAAGTCGAGATCTGCGCTTTGATTTTATGATGTTCGTGGTTGAACGCCCTTCATTATTCAGTATAACCTCTTTCTGTAACACCGCGGGCACCCAAAAAAAGCCTTGGCGGGTGCCACTGCGCCCGCAGGCACCGCGTTGGGGACCACTGCCATAGGTTATAATTTTGCAGAAAATTACCATATTTTCCAGACTATAAGACACATCCAGATTTTAGAGGCAACATTTTAGAAAAAACCTAGTATGCCTTTGGATTATGATGCACACAGATTTTAGGTAGTATTTTTCAGGAAGAAAATATGTCTTATACTCGGGGAAGGATGGCACTTTTCTACATCTTATGGTGAAAGTTGTAACCAGAGTTCCATTCAGTGACTCAACTAAATAAACTTACTAACCCCTCCATGGTGACAAAGTGAAATGTGCTGTTGTAGTTTGGAGGAGCTGCATCTGAGCCTCAACAACTACAGCCACGTGGAGTTGGGTGATGAGGCAGACGTGAAGACGAGCCCTCGCTACTACTACAATGTGAAGAAGGTACACTTCACAAGGAATCCTGTAGCCACATGGCGAGAGATATGCAAGTTGGGCCTTGCATTCCCTAAGTTGGAGGCCCTCGTATTAGCTGAATGTCCACTGCAGTCACTTGACCCAGCTCTTTCTGTAGGGAACAGGTGTGTAAGGGGTCCAGACCCTTCCCACTTCATTGCTCACAGACGACGTACCGTTCAACACCGTATAGCCTATGGAGATAACAAAGTCACATTAAGTAAACTAAGACCTCATACTCAGAAATATTTCTCATTTATAGCAGTAGAAACTGACTCTTTAAAAATAACTTAGTTGATTTTGCTTTTTCAAGACTCTTGAAATAGGCGTTTCTATTCTTCTGCCCCCCCTCCTTTAATTATTGATGATCTCTTGTTGACTGGAGCATTGTTAAATTACCAGTGCTAAGGTAAATGTAAGTCCTTAATGATCAATTTTTAGGAAAGAAAGAATAGTTGTCCGAGTGTTCTCTGATTATTTTGGTGAATCCTAAATAAATTTTTATGTCTATGTCATTAAATCCTCACAAAATTGACAGAAGTGCATCAGAAGCAGATACATCTCCTGGGGGACGGACAGAGAGCGAGTGTGAATCCAACAGTCTCCCAAGCTTTGACTCACCCCACAGCTGCTTTAGGAAGCTGCGATTTCTTAACTTGAACAGCACGTTGCTAGCAACATGGGATGATGTGGAGAGGTTAAGCAGGTTCCCGGCACTGCAGTGTCTACGTCTGCAGAGTTGTCCGCTGTTTGAGGTGAGGGGCTCATTTAAGATATCTTCTGCAATCCAGAAAATGCTTAGTGAGGGCCTTGATGCTGGTAAGCACCTCTGAAACATCAGTTTCTGTGAGACTACACAGAACAACATACCAGAGTTACTCTACATGTATGAGAATACTGCAGTATTAATTTTATTTTGTGATTTTTTTAACATTAATGAATATTTACCATTTTACCCTCTTTAATGAAAGATTTTGCAATTTGAAATATTGAGGTTTCAGGAAGTAGTAATTTGTTTGAACACTTCATAACGAACTGAAGGTTCTGTTGTTTCAGTACCCACAGGAGTACACTGAACATGAGCGTCGTCAGCTGCTCATTGCCAGGCTTCCCAATGTTCAGACACTGAATGGAGGTGCAGTTATAGGTGAGGAAGAACGGGAGGATGCAGAAAGGGCATTCATCCGATATTACATGGACAAACCAGAGTCTGATCGACCAGAAAGGTGAGGCAGTTAAACCGTCCATTGTCAACCTATGTAAGGAACTGGATGCCAAAGAATCTCAAGATTTTTGTGATAAATTATATGCTCGAAAAATGTAGTTTTCATAACAAGAGTTTTACAATATTAAACCACTGGCATTAGATAGTTAATTTAGTGAGTGAAAAACCAAATGTTAAATTTGTTCTGATGATATATTATCATATTTTTCATAAATTAATGACTAAAAATATTTACCCCCTTTTACTTAAGTATTCAGAAATGCTATGGTATGGTAGTCCAAGTCAAAACTGTGCCAGTGCTGGATCATTTAACTGTTTATTCGTAGGTTTAGCCACAAATACATAAATATAGTAAGCTTTGAAATATAAATTAAATAACACATTAAGGAATGTATGCATAATATGATTCTGGTGCATTTACCAATATTTGACCTTCTGAAGTTGTTACATGCATACAGATACAGACGGAGTGATATTAATAGGTGCTCTGCAAGATGCAAATGTGCCTAAAAATATGAGGCCTTGTAAGATTTGAGGTTTTCACAGCGGTGAGTATGAAGATTTCCGTCTTCTGAGTTGTTGCACTGTGTATTCTGGTCGATGTTTACCAACGTTTCAGAGGTCATACCGCCTCTGTCATCAGGGCGATAAAGTATGACCTCTGAAACGTTGGTTAACAACGACCAAACTACACAGCGCAACAACCCAGAAGATAGAAATCATCATATGAGGCCTTGTTCTAGCCTCTCACTGCATTATTGCACTGTGGCATTGCAGATACGCTGACCTAGTGGCAGTACATGGGAGGCTGGACCCTCTGGTAAATGTAGATTTGAGCCCTGAGAAGCGCGTAAAGGTTCGGTTCACACGTGGAGAGGCAAGTGAAGTTCGCAGTGTGGTCGTGTACCAGACGGTACAGGAGCTGAAGCAAAAACTGGAGTCCATTGTTAAGATCCCCTCATCACGCATGAAGCTGTTCTATGTGGACCAGGACATGAAGGATATCACAGGACCTGAGGAAATGCGTTTTCCTAACAAGCAGCTGTACAGCTACAACATCTCCAGTGGTGATGAGATCATTGTTGATTCCAAACATTAGGCATAAAAACAAATTTGTTCTATTTCTTTAGGAATTGTTGGAGTCTCATTATCAGATTGTCATGTTTTCAAACATAAGACTATATAAAATTTTGCTGTTCTGGAACAGAACTGGAGACAATTGGAATTTGTTTCTGTTTGGAACATCCGAGTCATGTCTCCATTATCTTGTGACAGTGCAATTGGAATTTATGTTGGAATCATGATAAGACACCAATAAGCTAGCTTCCATACTAACAGCTAATTGAAAGTATGCCAGATGTTAGCATGATAGGACACAGAATGTTGAGAATAGGTAGATTATCTAGGTTCCTGTTGGAGAGTCTGGACACGTGCCATTTCTTGTGTGGCCGCTCCTGATAAATGTGGATGTCACAAAAATGGCTGTGCAAGCATTCCCTCACCAGCACTGCCCGTTGTGTTGAGCGACAATATTCTGTATTCGTAAAATGGAAACAATTTCTGTAGAGAATGACAGATTTAAAATATTTCCAGGTTTAAGTTTATGGCACTGCAGTTTTTGATTGGTCTGAAAACTGAAACTTGCACTTTTTCATTTGAAATTTAAAAAAAGATTTTCAGAAGAAGCTTTTAATGCACTTTTACCAGATGAAGATGCAATTTGCAATATTCTTAAATTTTATTTATAAGTAGCACAGTATTCTGCATCATTTGGACTAATGAATTTGTCATTTTAAACTCTTCATGTAACAATCTCTTTATGCTGTTTTATGAAAATGTTTAGTAACTAACTATATGGTGGTGGTCCAGTGATTAATTTTTGAAGCTGCTACACTGATAATGCTACTAGTTTCAAGTATAAGGACTTGTGAAAAAATTAACTTATTTTCTAGTCTCTGTTAGTGACATTTATAATTGTTAGTTTTTATTTTAATTATTTTTAAAAAATATATTTTTTGTTTCAGATATTTGTCTATGTTTAATATTGTTCTATAAACAGAATTGTTTTAATATCCTGTTTTACACAGTAAATTCTGATATCATAGAGACTTCCATACTTTGTTGTGTGTTGTAGAAAGGTTTGTTGTAACGAATAATTGAGCCATTGTTGCTTGCTTGAGAAACTGTTAGGAAGCATGAAAAAAGGTAATTAATTCTTCCAGCACCTTATAAATGGCCTCTTCATTTGTTTGTGTGTCTGAAACAGTGATCAGTGTTTGCCATGATCTGATTGGATGGCAATAGTTTCAGACACAAGATGTATTTTAAATGAGGGGAATGCTTTGAAGCTTTAAGTTACAATACAATTTGTTTCATCATTGTCACAATACATGAATGACTGCAGCAGTTTTGTGAGTTATAAAGGGACACTAAAGACAGCCAGGACTGAGAGATCTAAGACATTATATCCAATCTCTGAATTTTTGTGGTTCCAAAAACTGTACAGAATACTTTGTAGGATGAAGTTGTGGCATCCCAGTTAAGAAGGGTGAGAATGGTGCATTAAACACTTAGCAGATCCTGAAATGACTTGTGTTTCTTGTTTGGCTACATCATAGTTTGTGTGATGATGACATTTGCTTGAGTTATTCTTGTATTCTTACTAGATCGTCGATAATGTCTCGTCTCTTTATATGAAAGAGCGAGTGATAACCTTAATTGCAGCACTGTACTGTGTAAGATGTGAAGCTCAATGCAATGAATATAAAATCATGCATACAAACAAAATTGTTTACACTAGAAAGGACACTAATGCCACAGTTTTGTTTGTATGCATGATTTTATATTCCAATACACTGCACAGCATGCAAGGTTTTAAGATGAATGCAATGAGGTTTTCATGGGTGACCATTTGTAGAGTTCAGTGGTTTGGAGACTGTCCTTGCCTACATCTTCAGGGTTGATGTGATCACAAACGCACTGTTTAAAACATTGGATATTAACTCCATACTTACATGGATCATCATCTGAGAAGACTTCGTTGCAATATTGTACTGCTTTGTGAATTTAATTCTTTATGCTGTAGTAATTGTTGTGCAAATTGTTTTATTATAAAGTGGTTTATTTTTAAAAAAATGATTATTGCATTATGTACATTTGGTTGTCCTCTGTATTGTAAGTCCATTATATATACACAAAAAAGTGAGCCTTAAATGAAAAGTGAAGGAAAGTATTTCCAGTTGGACAAGACTGTACTTACTTGCAATGTAGGTAATAAAATGTAAATTATACAGATGTTTACATCATGTTGTGTGTTGTTTACAGCTTACCTTGCATTTGAACTAACTAAATCCCATGATCCAGAGTCCTTGATGTGGAACTAACAGTCTCAGACTCCTAAATCTTCCAGCTGTCTCATCCCTTCAGGTTTTCTGACTAAAATTTTATATATTTCTCATCTTCTCTGTCCATGCTACATACCTCATCCATCTCATCATACTTGACTTGATCACCGTAATAATGTGAGACGATGAAGAATACAAATTATGAGAGATTTTCTCTAGTTTCCAGGTATTCATCTCTACTAGATCCAAATATTCTCTTTAGCATCATTTTCTCAAACATTCTCATTCTAGATCGAGAATTTAGAACATAAACAGAATTATACAGTGCATATGGAAAACATTACATTGTATTACACTCTGCCGTTGTCTGCAGCAGTCTTTATTCCAGTAAATGCTCCTACGTTCCTAGACACCCAGTTTCCATAAATGATGGTCATAATGTGCAAGAGAGACAATGAAGTAGATGAGCAAGCTATGGTTTCGACAGCACCAACATCTCAACAAGCTTTGGAAAGAATGTTCAGTGTTACGTCAATGCCTGTACAATACAGTGTTAGCATCATTCCTTAAAAAAAGAAACAAACACGATTAAAACTCGATGCAGCATCCGGTGAAATAACCCACTATGTACAAACACTGTAATATTATCACATATAAACAAGTTTCTTACTTTTATTGCAATTTCATTTCCAATCGCTGGTAAAACAAACTTTTGCTTACAGTTTCACATAATTTATCTTCATTTCATACAAGTCTAAGCAGAAGCTCTTCTCATACCAACTGTGAGAAAATGAACACTGTTCTCTTCTTTGTATTGGCACCTACTGCTCTGTGCTGCTAGATGGACCTGCCCCCAGCTGAGGATTGGCAGGACTAGTTTCACTGGTGGTGCCTTGCAATGCCACTGCCGTAGCTGTGTTTTGGTGGACAATGTTGGTAGCAGCTGGTCTCAGTCCAGGACTGATGATTCGAGCATAAACTTGTTGTCGACCTAAGAGATTCACAACAAGCAAGGCTTATTTACAAATTGTGTCCTGAATTCTAACACACATCTTATTTTTTATGTCTTCTATAAAAGTGCACCAGTTCATAAGAGGTTAGATTCAATAAACACTGTGATGATACCAACCCTTGAAAAGAATAGTCTTACATAGAAAAAGGTATTTAGGTGGAACAAAAATGTTCCTCTGAAAGTTTCAGGACTCAAACACAGGAAACCTGGAGAAAGGTGGAAAACCATGGACAGATACAACATGGAGCGGATATGACTAACAAAGGAGGAATCATCGCACCGTGTTCAGTTCAGGCTTGCTTCCTGCAGTAAAAATTGATTTCTAATAGACACGTACACATCAAAAGATAACCGTATATGTTCAATAACATAAATTTATGAGAACAGTTCTTCAGATTGAACCCAGAATTTTCATTCCTGCATGGATGGCTGACTGCTTTATTTATTTTGTAACCACAAAATCCAGGTTATAAAGTCTGAAATTAGTTTCACCCAACAACTAAAGCCAACGAGTATCATTTCCTAATATGAAGAAACACATGCACGTGCACAATAGATGAAGCAGAGTTCGTGTACATGTGTACTCTGTTCCGACTACTTTACTTCACACCCAAAGGCTTGTTTGAGTTTACCTTTGGTACTAGCTGCAGTTGTTGCTTGTGACAGAGGTATCACCTTCAGGCCTTGAAGGCCCTGGAGGCCTTGCAGAGTCTTGATGTTCAGAGTGCCACCTTGGAAACCAGGTGGCAGCAGTATCTGCTGAGCACCGCCTTGTTGCAGCACCAGTGTCCCACCTTGAGCCCGCAGTGCCTGTGAAGCCAACACTACTGTCTGGTGGCCACCCGCAGCTTGTGATGTGAGGATCACATTCTGCAAACAACCCAAATTCTGATAGGAAGCTACAAAGCTAACCTGTACTGCCGTTCATATTGCAATTTAAATCTTATCCTCCTAATATGGGAGTCTTGACATAATAAATACATGAGTTGGGAACCAAAAGGGGTCATTATGCATAAAAGTGAAAGCAGATCTCAGTAAGTAAGAAGCAGGAAATCCTGTTAGAGGCATTGTCAAAACTGACACAGCCAAGAAATCAATTCTTTGTGCATTTACTTCAGAGTAATTTTGCAATTTTATTCAGACCCAATATCAACACGAGGATTTACTTTATAACGCGTAATAATCACCTGACCAGCTGCCCCCTGTATGGGTGTTGGCTGAGCTTTACTGGCAAGCAATACGGGCTTGCCGCCAATGTGAGCGAGGTTGAGACCACCAGCTGCTGGTCCTAGCATGCGTAAATTAGCGGTGGCTGTGGTCGTTGTTCCTGCGACCAAAGGTTTGCCTGCAGCCGTGACAAGTTTTGTGGCTTGTGGCTGTGGCTGCTGCTGTATT
>NW_019060657.1:328272-380890 GCF_000696155.1 Zootermopsis nevadensis | reverse complement strand
ATTCCCGCCGTTGTGACGAGGGACTGAAACAATCGCATTATACGATAAACAAAGACCATGCTTCACGCTGTACATCACTTTACACCTTTAATATTAATTCCACCCATGTTTTTTAAACACATTCTTCTGTATTTTGCATATGCTACTGGCCTTAGTGGTCATTTACTGCAAGGAAAAATCTATCTTCCTAAAAGATGGCAGCTTTTTATCCACTATTATTAAGTCAGAACTAAACTGAATTTGCTAGAAAATAATGTAATGTTTGTTACCTTTCAGAATTTATGTTACCACAATCTGTATATTTTGCAAACCAGTTTTGTCTAATGGAGAGAGGATTAAATATTCTAGCTATTAAAAGTAGCAACATACAGCTATAAAATTTTCAGTAGTTTTAATTCCCTTTTATTTTTTTGAATTTCCTCATATTGAATAAAACTAAATGTCCAACATAGTAGCTATTACAAGTTACAAAATGCAAGCATAAAACATTCATGTACCTGCTGATTGGTGAGTTGGGTCTGCAGTACCCGGGGCTGCCCCACAGACAACAAGTTTCCTTGGGACATGACTGCAAACTGTGTGCTACTGGGGATCTGAATCAGGCTTGTTTGTCCAGGTTTTCCTCCAGTTGTCACACGCAAAGCTGTGCCTGAGGAGATAACAACACTGTAATGACTGTATCGCAAAAAGGGAAATAACTTACTGAGACAGCAGATATGCAAAATGTATAATGCTACTGTGTGGTTAGGTTGACAGTCCATCTACACAACAATTTTTGATTATAACATCAATATTTATTAAGGGCCACTACATGTTTTGACCTTAACTGGTCATCTTCAGGTTGTTCTCTTAAAGTGTTTGAAGCTAAGAGATATGACTGCTAAATTGTATAGATATTTGAAACAACATTCAAATGGATCTGCATGATACCTTTACAATTATTTTTACCTGAGAGCATAGGAATCTTCACCTAGAATAGAAACATATTTTTTTATTGGGTTTAAACGCATACGCTAAAATGGAAGGGAGAAGATTATAACTTGTATGGCTATTTCATAATTCTAATTAAAATATCAGAATGTTCAAGTTGTCTATGAGTTAAAAGCCCTTTAAGATACTATTCTTGGATGCATAATGAAGCTTTCTTGTTGCACTTTTTTGAATTTGTTGTTGCTGTGTAATCAATGAGCAGAAGCTGGAACTATATGAGTGACATAACATCATTATAGGTTCTTTATTGATTGCTGTTTTATTGCACTCCTACTTATAGTAATGTATGTGAATGTCACTTATTTCAAATATGTATACGATTTAGCGATAATATCTATTAAGTTTCAAGCACTTTAAGAGAACCACCTGAATATGACCAATTAACATTGAAAAATGTAGTGGATCCTAATAAACAAGGATACTGTAATAAACAATTGTGTAGACAGATTGTCAACCTATCAACACGCAACGGGATGCACCCCTTAAAACTCGTTACTATATAGTTTTGTGCACCTTGTGGCAATGTGCCATGCTGTTTCTGATGAGCCAACAAGCTCTCCATGGAGATAACCTGCCCCTGAGCACTTGTTAACACTTTAGCCACCATAGGCTGCTGCTGCTGCTGTTTCACTACGGTGGCAACACCTGATACAGGCTGAGCACTTGTCACACTTGCTGCACCTTGCTGCTGCAGTTGCGTCGGTAATGTCACGTGCGACACGGGAATCGGTTTTCCACCAACTGCAGCAAAATGATAGAAAAGTCTCGGTATATTGCAACTTAAATGGAAAACCTTGTGAAATATGCACAATGAAATAATTTTGTATTAAACTTTTTTAAAACAAGGGTATCCAGCCATATACACATAACTGATAAAATTCTGGGGCTTATATTGGGTTGAATGGAAAGATTTTGCATTTTTGCAAAATGTATTTACAATATTTAATCAACTATATAATTTCAATTGCTCACTATTACCGTCTCCCAACATGTCACGAGCGTTTTAATTCTGGCCTTGTAAAAACTTCTCAGTTTTGATTCAAAATACGCTATACGATACCACTGTTGACCTCTCTGAATCTTTATAATTTCTTGTTATTTAAATGGTCTTGCAATGATCTGAATAAATGATAATTGAATGGTGCCAAGTCTGGTAAATATAGCAGGTGGTCCAAAATTTCCCAATTAGGTTCCTTTATTTTTTGCTGTGTCATTGAACTGACATGTGGATGGGCATTGTCCTGGTGAAAGACAACTCCTTTTCTGTTGACGAGATGTGGACCTTTTTTCTTGAAGGCATTTGTTTACTCCATTCAATTGTCAACAGTAACCTTCTGAATTTATGGTTCTGCTGGGTTAGAAAACACAAAAACTTTCTGTTCAACCCAATACATTAATCTCAGCTCACATTACAGCCAGATACTAGCACACAACTAATAACTGCAAGAGGTCAAGTAGATGATCGTCAGTAATACAAATTACCGATTACTGGTGCTGATTGTTGTTAAGGTTAAGAATTAACCAATGTTATCCTTGTTAATGTCGGTGGTCTTCTGGGTCATGACACTGCAAACTACCTTCAGCTTTTAAGATGGAGACAGTATCTACCCACAAGTCCAGATGGTGTCAACCCAAAGACCAAAATGGACATCTTCACCGCCACGAGAACCCCAAATCTCATAAACTGTTACCTGGTGAAATTTAAGATACACCGATTGTGCTCATGTACAAACCATAACAGCGTTAATAGAAACCGTATTCTTGCGTTACCTCAAACTGCTTCAGATGTTGACCCTCCCATCACAAGATGACCAATCTCAGTATATACACTGATAGACAATGGCTCTGCTTACCTCTGGCCATGACGCGAGGCTGGGCCTGTCCTTGACCGAGGATGGACATGGTGGTGACGACACGCTGAGGTGTGGGAGTTGCAGTCGTGGCCCCAACATTTACAGTTTGTTGTTGTTGTTGCTGCTGTTTCTGTTGTTGCTGCTGCTGTTTCTGTTGTTGTCGTTGCTGCTGCTGTTTCTGTCGTTGTTGAAGCTGCTGTTTCAGTTGTTGGAGCTGTGCAATTGCTGCAGCTTGCTGTAACACAACATTATAACCCAATGCCATTTTTCCAAATTCATTCAATTTTGATCTTTAATTCTATTAAACTATAAATTGGCTACCTGACAGTCCATCCAAGCAACTGTTAATGGCCATATTTTAATCCAATCATCTCTGATTAAATGCCCCTCTACATACATGAAAATATTACTAACTGCATTTCCCTATACACTGTATGTAATATCCACCATAAGTGCAGCAAACCTTATTTGCATGTTGCTGTAGCAACTGTGGCTGCTGCTGGATTGTCCCAATTATTGTCTGTTGTTGCTGTTGTTCTGGTTGATGCTGCTGTTTAATGAAAATAGTCTGCTGTTGAGATCCATCTGGTGTTGCAATCGCCTTCACAGCATTCACCAGCTTCACACCTGACAGATTTGTGGTGACAAGAGTTTTTCCTCCAGCTGTTAACACTGGCTTGGGAGAACCAACTGACTGCACCTAAATGCCAATTAATCAAACGAACCAGAAGCTGAGTGCAAAACATACCTAACTCCATACAAAAGAGTCCAACAAATCACCGGATTTATATCACAATTTACAGTATATCTCAGAAAGACAGAAGGGTCCTAAAACATAATTAAATTTTAACTTACCTGTGTTACATTCACCAACTGAGCTGATGTGGCATTCACCAGAGCTTTAGAACTGGAGATAGATGGCTGAGCAGTGGGTCGGCTGATAACGGGTGCCTTCTGCTGCCGAACAGTATAAGATGGCGTCGATGTAACGACTGTAGCCACAGCAGCTGTGGCTACAGTCATTGAGGTTACAACTCGTGATGAGGGCGAAGAAGAAGTTATGTTTGCAACCAATGACGAGGTTGGCTACAGGAAATAGAAACCTTCACTGAGCACCAAATGTACTTCTACTTTATAGAAAACTACACTAATACTGAGGAGGCATTACCATGTTTCAACGTGATTAATAGATTTACTAACACAACAGGAAATAGTCTTTTCAACAGTTAAGGTGCTTGTGTAAAAAAGATGGCTGTCTTCTGAATTTTGCACCATTTCAGATGTTCCTATTGGCCCTGATGATGAGGGCAGTAAGCATCTCTGAAACATCAGTCAAATCCTGCCAGATTTACAGCATAACATCCCAGAAGACAGCCATCTCCATACTTATCGCCGTGAGAACCTGAAATCTCACCTGTTACAGAGCAACTGTCCGAATAATATCGCTAATTGTAATCATTTAGTGCTGTAATCTCCGCATTCCTAATTAACTTATAACACACAGTACGGTGATCACATATCTTCTGTACGCCATTAGCAACAAAGGTTTAGTGCAGCACTTACCAAATCTAACCTAATAGCCCTAATCCTCAGCCCTTACCCAGAATCCTAACCAAAGAGGCTTACCATCTTCAATGCTGCTGTGGGGTTCACATTACTAGTGACACCTGCGAATCCTCTGGCGGCATTCATTGCCTGCATTTGTTGAGGAGTCAGAGTTACAGTTTTCAATATGGGCGTGGCAGTGGTAGCGGACAACTGATTTGTAGGCTGCGGTGTCATTGCAACGGTCTTCACTATTGAAGCTGCAGTCAGCTGTTGTTGCTGGCTAACAGGAGCTGTGAGAAGAGACTTCCCAGCAGCCACTCCTCCAGTCAGTATAGTTGGTGATGTTGTCACCTGCGGCAGATAGAGAACTTATTCTACTACATATTATTTAATTTTTTCCATTTAAGTAAAGTATGATAAAGTAACTCTCATACTTAAGCATCAAACTACAAATGCATACAACCAATATCATCACATTCTTCTCACTACTGCTTCATATTTGGGAAGTCCTGGGATTAAAATCTTAGCGAAGACACCCTCTATCCAGACTGAGGGTTTCCTTGATCTTTCTAGGAAAAAGACCTTTTACAGCCTTCCAAATTCATTAAGTCTTGCTTCAAGTCTGTTAAAATTATAGAGAAATATGAACATCTCAGGCTAGTAACTGAGCTTCATTGTCCAGTGGCAGAATAACACTGTGGAACACTGCACATTGATACAGTTTGAAAAAAAAAATTGCTAAAATCTTGTCTTATTCTAATAATTATTCTGTAGAAGTAATTCGTGTACTCTCTTTCAACCACGTTTCCATATGACTAGCTAGTGATTTAGTTTGAAGGTTCTGAAACATGTACAAACCCTCAGGTAAAAGCGGAATAGTCGGCATGTCTGTTCTCCCAGCCATAAAAACAGCACTTGTAACATTAAGATAGGCATGCGTGAACAACCCAGGTTATGTTTTTCAATGTCTATATAACAGTGTGAGTTGCACTGGTGTTAAGAGAGAAAACATCATTGTTACTGGCTTCTCTTAGTCTGAACTGTTGTGATGCTGTTTGGCACCTACACTCTGCAGAAGTTCCCATCAGAAGGTTGTTTGAAACATACAAAAAACATGGCAATATGTCGATGGTAAGAGTTTACACGGGGTCATTGATTATCCTTCTACAAACAAAACATATAAGAACAAACCAAAAGCCTCACGACTCGGCTCACTCTCGGCAACACTCCAATTCATCTCCCCAGCTTTGACCACCCCGAGGGACCAAGAATAACCCAAAAACATGGTGGTTGCCCTGTCCACCAACACAACAAAATCAATACCTATCTGGACAGGCAACCACGTGAAAACAAATACAAACCAAGGTTGCCTCGAACGGGGTGCCCAGCCGGAGAGAACGTTGCCAACCGGATTCATAGCTACAGCCTGAGTGAGCGTCCGTGTGCTGGCGAGAAGAGTTCAGCCCAAATCAGTCCCCCTCCTAAACCGGCCTAACCTCCCCACATGCATGCGCACTCCTTTCGAAGCTTCGCCGTCACAACATCAGAGCCGAATGTAGTCGGCTCAGATGTATTATCAACTGTTAAGGTTTCAATTATGGTTCAAACTCAAGTTTTACTTACTTGTATTGTTTGGAGTCCAGATGATGTGGACACTTGGAGATTCTGAACAGCCTGTCCTGGTGCAAGGGTAAATGTCCTTGGCATAACAGGAGTGCGAGGGGCCCTTGTTGTGACAGGCTTCACAGATGCTGCAACCACAGGCACAGTTGTAGCTGAGACTGGGGTAACAACAGGAAGGCTCGTTTGAATTTGTGGAGTTGGAAGTGTGGGGAGAGAGGTGTGCGTGGATATTGTTGATGGTGTGGTGGGTGTGGCAGGCAAGTCTACTTTGATCTGCGAGACTGTAGTGGCAACGCTAGCTGCAGCCTCCTTAACAGTGGCTACACCCTCTTTCTGCTGCTTGCTTCGACTGGCCTTGCGTTGGCTCGAGGATTTCTTTGTCTTTGCCATGCCTTGCTGCTGTTGGTGAAGACGTTCTATAACAAGAAGATAATATTACATGGTTTTCTCCAAAATGTTAGGGACCTTCCTACTTCACAGTTCCTGACCAAGAAAGTTTGAATGTGTGGAAAGTTCATTACAGCTCTGTAAGCAAATCACTTACCAAATTCCTCCTCAGTGCGCCCCCGGTGAAGATAGATCCAGATTTTTCGCTTGGTGTCATATTTGACACATGGATCTGTCTCGTAGTGCAGGCGATCCAGCGCTCCACTTACTACAGAATGAAGGTAGCTTTCCTGTGATACTGGGGCAAGATACTGAGAATCTTTAAGTAGCTCACAAATGTCTGTACGTGTTCCCTCACCATTTGGTAACCTTGCTGTGGCATCTCTTACTGTAAGAAAATGGCCATACATGAGCAGTTTGTATAAAGCAGTATTTCATCCCGTGAAATATACTTTTTCCCAACATTTCATGATATATATTTGTATGTGTGATTTCACTGATTTATGAAAATGTTCCAACATGGAAGATATAACAGTCAACTTCACGTGTCCGGAAAAGTAAATAAATTTCTCCAAAAATTGGGCAGGCTCTACACTAGGGTAACAGAAAACAAAACAAAAAGTTATTTTTTAACTTTTCATGTATCTAATTTTTATGAAACACTGTACAAATAAGATTTCAATGAAGAATGTTCAGCTTCAAGCTCCAGATGCTTTTTCCTGGAGAAAGAACCCTCAGTAGACATGTGAAAGGAGGTGAGTGCATACCAGAACAAGTCTGAATGTGGTGGCAAAGAGAATAAAATCCTTGCCTGCTCAGAACTGAACCTCCATTACCCAGCCTTCAGACACTTACTGATTGAGCTGTTCCAGTTCACAAAAAATATGACTGGAGTAATAACAAATGTAAGTTATAACTCACCAAGCGCCAGAATTGTGACAAAATTGGGACGCTCAGCTACCAGAAGAGAGTGGCCTCGTGGTTTGTTTACGCCTATGCTCTGATTATATACTCCTTTTACAGGTCCAACAACTGACTCATAGTTGTGCATTCGAAACGTGAATGCTCGATGTGGATTCTCATATCGGTGCCTCTCCTGCCAAAAGATCAATTTTTTTACAATCACTTATTTTGTAATAAGTTTAAATTATCACATCAGTATATAATATTATTTATCAATTATGTTAATGGTTATCTGATTTCTTTAGGCTTCAGTCTATGTTGGCATCTATGTTTGTGATGAAGGGAGAGAGCAGTTTTTCTAGCAAATATCCAAAGTTGACTTAAAAGAGAGAGAGAGAGAGCGCTAACTACATCATCAGTAAGAATGAAGCCTTAAACACTGATTTTATAAAAGTACAATAGACACTGTGTTGGCAGTATACCTGTTCCCTAAAACACTCCTTTTCCTCAGGAGTGCTGGGATGTACAACCCAGGAGGTGGGGCAGCGAGGAGGTGGAGGAGAGGATGCCCTCTCCTCTCCAATGCCATCTCCTGTCTCCTCCTCCACCTCTTCTTCCTTGACTGGCCGAGCCGTCATCTCATCACGATGATCCAGCCAGTGCTGGCACAACGGCTGGAGATGAGAATCTAAGTCCCGACCTGCTCCTATCCACTGAAATGCTTGTAAGTTGCGTTTGTACTCGACATAAGGAACAAAGTCTTCTGGCTGTGCATCTACAATCACAGAGAAAAATACCACAAGTTCTATGTAAGTAGTATTGCTATGTTAAGTCAGTGCATGATATAATTAAAAGTTTTAAATGAAGACAAAGCGATGGAATGCCATATAACATGCTTTGATACCTTTATAGTCTTTTTATAGCCTATATAAAAGAAATAAAGAAACATTAAAAACCTAAAAGCAGAACCTATATTGAACAAAATTATTAATAGAGAACCAATTGGACTCAACATATTGACAGACTGTAAAGACGCAGACTTAAAAATTACAGACCATGTAGATTAAGTAACCAAGGATGGCATTTAAATAGACATCTGGACAATTGAGGCTAGAACAGAACAACGAGTAGCCTAACTCTGACTGCTAGATAACAATTAGAATCCCTTTATTATATTTCTTAAGTTTCATTTCTGCTGCTTCTGTATTCAGATTATATTTTTTTCACCTCTGTCAAGGTTCTTAACTCTAGATAAGCCTGTTCTTAGTTGACAGCAGTGAACAGCACAAATACTCTGTGAATGATGTAATCACTTTTTAAGACTAGTAATCAATTCTGTGCTCCCTCTGTACATAATATATATAATAAATTATCCATAAACTGTCTTTACCAACATGTGCAAGACACATACCTGGGAAGTCCCCTGACAGGAAGCTGATTGCAGATGGCAGCATAAGGAGCCAAGAGTCGGCCGCTATGCAGTACCAGTCATTGAGGGGAGAGATGGGATTCTCTTGCCAGGCTTTCAGCCTGTCCTCCAGTGTCACAAGACTCATGCGGTGGTCTGGCGTAGAGCAGATCACATCTCGTATCAGTGAGAAAAAACAAGCATGTGTCTCCTGCATCAGCTCAGGTGCTGGTCTGTATAAAAAAGGACATAACGGAAATAATGAATACAAATCGTTCATAGATAATCAGTCACAATGGAGTTTTTGTTGTGTATTTTTTTTCTTCTTCAAAAAATTCAATACCGAGGCTTATTTTTATTAGGCTTTTTTAGCATTGTGGTTTTTTCCGATGGGTGAGGTAGCCCACCGCAACAGAATCATAAGAATCATGACAGAGTGGAAACTACCTCCGAAAGGATGGGAAAATAGAGAAGAATGGAAGAAAATATTAGGCACTGGAAGACTGAAGTAACAGTCAAGAAATGGAAGAAGAAGAAGAAAAAATTCAATCTGCCCTCTCCTCTCATTGCACAGGTTTGAAAATCAAACAGTTGGCATGTTTACAAAATTCACAAAAGTCATTATAAGCACCCACTATTATTTACAGAGATATGGAATTTAATCTATCTACTTTGAAAATATTTTATTCCTGTGGGCTGTAAGATGGCAAAGGGTAGAGAATTTGTCAGTTATCTTCTAAAACCAGAAGTAACACTCAAAACAATTTAATTTTTTTTTTCTGAGAGAACAGACTACATTATAATCCCATCTTATGCAGATAGGTTACTAACTTCATATCATCGAGATTTATATCCATGGGGTCATTTGGTGATTCGTCCAGATCTACTGGTAGATTCATCATGTCGATACCATCGAGGTCAGACAGGGTAGCTGCAGTGATGTGCCTGCCTGAGTATGTTGGATTGGTAGTCTTGGACATGGTGATATTATTAGAAAGTTGCTGGAACTGTTGTCCACTATTTGGCACTGTGAAGGTGGTCTCACTAGAGGTGCATGAGGTAGGGAACATATCACTAACAGCCTCCTCTGATTCAGCCTTAATCCGCCGCTGCAGTAGACTCCTGCCACCACCACTACTTGTATTCACTCTATTGGCTCGAGGAGAGGAGCTGAAAACCAACATGTCAAATTTTAACCTTTATTGGCCATGCATCGTGGCTTATGTGTGGTTCAGCCGACTGTGCATCTCGGCAGCATACTACTAAATCTCTAAGCCATGTCATATGGAGGGTTTAAACCCCTATTCAATATGTAAAGCAAAAGCAAAGCTGTCTTACTATACACCATGTAGGCACTTAGGGGGAGAGTTGGTATAGCTCCTATTCATTCTTGACCTCGGCACTAGAAGGGTGTGAGTGGTCGGCATCACGCCCCGGCCATGCTTTACCCCCTGGAAAGGACCCAGGTACCCACTGGATAGGAGGCTGGGTGGGCCCCAGAACTGGTCTGGACACAGAGGCTAGAGGAAAAATCCTCTGCCCCCATCGGGGATCAAACCCCGGTTGTCTAATTTGTATCTTGTATTGCATATGATTCATCACCATGTAGCACAAAGGCTGACTGTTCTGTCTCACCCAGAGCTGTTTGTGCGTCTGTTCCGAGCGGCAGCTACTGGTGTTCTGGTGTGGGGAGGTGTTGCTTTGCTGGCAACCAATGAATTTTCGATCTCTCCTTCCACATCCACCCGTTCCATATCATCCAACAACAACTGATCCAACATTGCATCCTCATCTTCAGAATCACCAAGGTCAGATCCATTTGAGCTGCATCCACCAACTCCCTACAAATACATCAGAAATGTCCTACCTGCGTCACTCTACACTCTCCTCATACTATTCACGCATTATAATAAAATATATTTCTGATAAGAATATTAATGCACATTTTGAAGGCCGAAAGTAAACATCACTGACACACACCATGCTAACTCATTTTATGAATAATCAATAAATTTTTGCATTATAAAAAATGCTAAGCTGAGCATATATTCCAGTATCGCGTGACATCCCTCCGTTTCCATGCACAGCCGATCGTGCCATGTTCCTGCACTAGAACAATAATCAAAATCGATATTAGATGCTTTGAAGTGTACTTAAGTGAAAGAACTGAGTGGACTGACATGTGCATATCACTTGCCTGTCCTTGATCCTTGTCTGTGTTTACGCATGCTCCATATACATCCTTAATACACAAAATTCACAATCTATAATCCGAAGTAATAAAGAAGCAACGAGCTACATTCTACCTGAGGACTGTTGAGGCTATATCTCATCTGAGAGACGTGACCAGCTACTGTGGTGGGCGTTCCTTTATTGCTGTTTGTTTCTCCTTTTTTCTTTTTTGTTGGAGTTTTTGTTTCGCTTCCTACATTGTGGTTTGTCCGGTTCAGTGGTAATCGTTTCCCAAGTTGAGCGCGCACAGCAATGTCCTGTGTTGTGATACCCAGTATATTGAGCTCAGGATGGTCCTTCAAGAAGAACACAGTCTATTAACAACCAAGGCTCCAGATATACTCATTAAATTTGCTAGTCACTTAAGTCAATTGCAGATAAAAATGCACTTCCCACTGGTACCCATTAACTTGCTTGTGCCTGTGTGCGTATTTCTGGACTATATTCCATTCTACTAACTTTACAGACAAAAAAGTGAAACATACATCTCCCTCCAATCGTCTTCTCTTGTGATTTAACAAAAGAGCTTTGTACGACTCCTCGTTCAATTCGTAAGGGTTATGACTTGATGTAACGTTTGATTCCAGATCAAATCCTGATGGTTTGAGGGCTACAGTTGATATAACTTGAGGCATGTCTGGACTAAGAGAACATTCCAATGCTGCCAATTGTCGTTTCTGCTTCTTACTCAGTTTTGGAGGTGGTCCTTCTGTAAATAAGACAACAGCCAACATATTAAATGTGATGTAACAGTTCAGACTAGATATTTTATATACAGGAAATACACATGCTAATGTTACAAAATCTGGAAAACAAGTTATAATTTTAAAATCAAAATATACTGAGAGTTTATTTCAAATGTTTGTATCTTGAGTGTTGAGCAAGTTTCAAATAAGTAATTCATTATTATGTTCACTTCTGACATAAAGGAGAAAGAAATGTTAGATGACTCTCTAATCAAAGAAGAAAATGACATAATTCAATAAGCATTAACAACATTCACTCACTGGTACATATAAATATTATGATACTATTCAAATATAAAACATCCTCACAAGAATTAAACTGATGCAAAACAGAATGGCACTAGGCAGTGCACACCACCACGAGTTATTCGTTCGTGAGATAAAAGTTGATGTAACGGTTGCCTGGTCGCAGAAAATTGTTAAAGAGACTCCCACATGTATATAACCAGTCCCTAGCATAAAATGGCCAAAACGACAATGTTCATATTATGCCATTAATGAAATGATTACAACATAGACATTTTCATTTACAACACATCTTCTGATATGCACACAATCAAATAGAGACAAACAATTTTATATTATTAGTTTTTACTGACAGTTCTGAAATGCTTGCAAGTGACCATGAACGTTGAAACAAAGATGGAACAAATATTTACTAGCATCTCATACCAGGGTAATTGTCATCCTCTGAGCTGTGATCACTCTCTCCTACTTCCTGTCGAACTGCCGCTAGTTCTTGGAAATATCGACGCCTGGTCCTTTGCTCTGCTGGGGATATGCGAGGTGGTGGGTGGTGAGGGATGCGTTCTATTTTTGGATAAACTCCTGGGGGTTGGTTGAACGCTGTCTCTAGCAGCTGTTGGCGTGATAGCAGGATTGCCTTCACCAGCCGAAAGTAATATCGCCGATGTTGGTACCTGTGAATGAAGAAAGAACATCCAATTGTACTACAACATTAAGAAAAACATTTACAAGTACAAGTGTAATGGTTGTTGCAAAATGGCAACAGTGTGAAAATGTGAGTTTTGGCCCATATGACAAAATTAATGTCAAAATCCTTACTTTAAATTATGTACCGAAGTGAAATGCTAGATAATATAACTGAAAGTGCTGGCTAATTTCACCAAATTAACTGAAACATTTTAAGGAACATACATGAGATAAGTTCTTTTTTGTTTAGGCTAGTACATAATCTACGTTTTTTAGTGGATTCCATAACCGCAGTGTTTTGAATGCACAGTATGGATACATAGTCCAATATAAGAGAATGATATTTGTGTAGGACTGCATAACATAAAAACTTTAAATGCAGTGAACATTCACTCTGTATTTAAATCAAACTAAAACTTTCAGTTGGAGGATGCTGAGAATATCACTTACTTGTATTCTCGAAACTGTGCTTTCCTCATTAATGAGCGCATCTTGGCTATGTCTGGTCTGTAATACCCATTCTTAAGTTGTACTTGGAAATCAGACAGAGGAGATCCAAACCTCATGTTCTCTCGAGCAAACAGCCGTCGCAATGTTTCTTCTTTCTCGTCGGCATCATTGTCTGGGAATGTTGGTAGAAAGCTCTGTACAAACATGACAATGATGTGTAACAGAAATATATACAACATCTTGGCATGATGAAATGTGACCCTAATTAGAGAGCCGTTTGTACTGGGCAGTAGCACAGTAGATGCAAAAAGGGATTATTGAAAAATAGTCACTCAGTTTAAGAAGATCAGCTGTGTAAAGTGGAGTGAACGAAATACTGCACACAACTGTTACAAAGACAAATTAACTGTCACAAAGGATACATTTTGGAGTATAAATGGTATATGTTGTCCATTTCTATAAAATCAATATTACAGCCTTAATTACTATTATAAATAAAATATTTGTTATTAACATTGTCTCTTCTATGTACCTTTAGGTGCTGTTTCTGTTGTTCTGTAAAACATTCATGCCAAGTCTGACTGGAAAAGAATTCCTTAAAAATATGTTTATTTTCACACAAGCCTTGTGGTAGTTGCAAGCGTACACCTTCTATGTGGAATTCTTCTAAACGGGTTGAATCCTGTGACAACTCAGATTCAACTGAAGATCCCTCAGAGGACATAGTTGAATATTCCAGTTCCATTTGTGAGTCTGCACACAATAAGCAATACTATATTCTTAACTGTCACAACTTTTATTCTAATTTTACACACATTTGTGCCCAAAGTATAACACTAATCGAGTAATAATTTAACCTACAAACCATATATCTAAAAAGTTGTGTGAATTCAGGTGCTTTTGAATAACTACAAAGTGAACACAGGGAACACTATAAACGGTAATGGTTGGAAACATTATTCAGTCTAAACCACTCTTCTTTTGGTGGTTATTCATGCAGAAAGTGAACTTCGCTAAAAAAAATCGGTCCTTTGAAGTCTGGCTAATTAAGAGACTAAATTATTTACATTTCTAAGGCTAAAGAAGACGAATACTATGTTTCAGTGCAGATTCAGACTGATAAGGTAGTGGGACAGATTTCAACTCAGAGTGGAATCTAATTATTCATATTTGTACCGACCTTAAAGGTGTAGTTTTTAAGTTTTGTCTAATTTCAACGCCCTCCACGTTTGGTATCCCAGGTCTGCAATGCAGATATTATAGAATCCAACCGTGGAGGACATAGCGGACGGAACGGGAACCATCTTTGTATCAGGGTCACCAATACAAAATTTCAACCTACGTAAAAATATTCTCATGTACATCAGAAAAGTCCCTACATTGATTTAACATTCTACCTGAAAGCTGGAATGTAACTCTTAATCCATCAAGAAGCTATTTATAATCTAATTTATTATAACCTATAAATTAAGAATCGTGTCATTTATGAAGTTTTAGTTTTATTCTTCGATGTATGTAACGGTTAAAGGGATATGTAGTTTGTTAATGTTGACAAGGGTCCAACGTTCATGCTGTTCCTTGTCTAATCATTCCTATTGTTACCATATGTGCGTTCAACATGGCACTGAGTACTACAGTAAAAGTACATCCCGTAGTTTTGTTTCAAATTGTTGATGCTTATGAAAGAAGAAATGCAGACGCTCATCGAGTTATTGGCACATTATTAGGTAAGTATTCATATTCAGAAAAATTATTGTCAGCTTCGGCCCATATACTGGAAAATATTTCAGTGAAAAAAGTGACAGTGGAACCATGGTTCCGGAGAATTTGAAGTAAATACATCTATACGGAAAGGAAGTTTATATATTGGCTTTATTCTAAATATTTCCTTTATACATGCTTTACAATTGCGTAAAGTTTGATTAAGACATTGCTTATTTAACTTGAATTAGTTACGCTTAAGATGGGTCTGTGGTAGATGAATGTAAAGTAATGTAATGTAATGAAATGTTATGTAATGTAACGTAACATAACATTTTCTAGGTATTTCTATTTTTTTACGTTTTCAGTACTGTCTCATATATTCTGCGTTATGGACTCTTTTAGCTTCAATGTCATCCATTTTGTACATAGTATGACGCAACAATAGATTTCTTAATAATTATTATATAAGATAAGTACTTGTGATATTGTAAAACGTTTTTACCAGCACAAAATTACGTAGTTCACGACGCACTTCTACAAACGATTCACAGCTCAGCTCTTGCTGCAACAACGAAAGTAATGTAACACAACAATGCCATAAACAGATGACGTAACAATTAGAATAAACAGATGACGTTTCCTAGGTAACCATCTTACACATTTTCCTGTCGCTTTTTCGTAACACTTTTTTGCTGAATGACACTGACCCTTCCATATAGACGTATTTACGTCAAAATATTACAGGAACATATATTAGTGCATGTGGCAGGTGTAATCATTTAATAAAGGTACATGCTTATTTTTTTGTAGGCACAGTTGATAAAGGGGTAGTTGACGTCACGAACTGCTTCTGTGTACCACATAAGGAGTATGAAGATCAGGTGAGTTCTTAAGGTGTTTTTGCCAAGGTGTTTGACCTGTGACTGTTTGATTTCTCTGGGATCTGTGGCAGTATGTGCTGCATTGTTCTTTAATATTTATACAGTTTTGTTGTATGGTGTTAGGTGGAAGCTGAGTTGAATTATGCAATGGATTTATATGATCTGAATCGGAGAGTAAATACCCAAGAGGCAATTGTTGGTTGGTGGGCTACGGGTAATGAAGTTACAAGCCATTCATCTGTTATTCATGAATATTATGCTCGGGAGTGTAACAACCCAATCCATCTGACTCTAGATACAACACTACAAGGCACCCGCATGGGCATAAGAGCTTATGTAAAGTAAGTAGTGACATATTAGGCTTTTCTTTGTAGTAAGGTAAACCAGTTGTATTCAGAGGGCAGTGGTATTATAATAAAGGATTTGGATTGGAGTTAATAATTGATAGATGATAAAGAAACTGGGTGCAGAATTAGTGTAAAAAGTATAGTAAAACAGTGTAATAATTTTAGTTTGGTTTATTTGTGGTTGACTTAAAAAAAATCATTGTAACCTGTCACAGAATTTTAGTCTTCTGTAAGGTTATACAAACAATCCTAACAAAATACGGGTAATAAACATAAAATACTAATAATGTGAATAGCATAAAGATTGCAGAAATTGTGGAATAAATTCTTGAGTTCTGACATGTGAAACAACCAAACTATAATACACCATTTATGCAAGTTACAAGTGTATTGTTATGATGTGACAACAGAATAATAACCAGTGTTGTGTGTGAGGATTGTAAGATGTTTGGAAGGGAATTATTCATCCTTCAGTTCATGCAGAAGTGTAAGTGAAGATCAGGTTATGACAAAGGATTTTAAAGTCATATGTGGTGGAGTTTAATGGGGATATATCAGTCTGTTTAATTTTGTACTGGCCTGAGCTTTGAAATATTTCTTAATACTATTATTATATATTTCAGTGTTCCAATTGGTGTTCCTGGAGGCAAGTCTGGCTGTATGTTCACACCTGTTAATGTGGAAATTACATGCTATGAACCAGAGGTTGTGGGAGGTATGATGTTGCACAATTTACCTGATGTTGCCATGATAATTACACACTTACTTTTTGGTGAATGAGTACCTTGATATAGTGTTAAGAAAGTAGAGTATGTAGTATTTGAGGTTTTCATGGCGGTGAGTCTGATGACGGAGGCATCGAGGACCTCTGAAACGTTAGTAAACTTCCACCAGACTACACAGTGCAACAACCCAGAAGACAGCCATCTTCAAAGTAGAGTGTGTTAATAACAGGATGATACACAGTACTTTGGTATCAGTGGTGATTTTACTGTTGTAAATGTGTAGGAACACTTTCTATATATCCTGTCTGCTTATAATAGGATTTTTTTTTGTTTCTTGGCTGTACAACCCGGTTGTGGGGTTTCGCTGCCTCTTTTTTAGAGGTTTCCTATTCTTTGAAGTGTGCATTTGTGAGTAATGAATGACAAGCTCACTGCCTCTGCACAATTTCTACTCAATCCTGATTTTACTACTAGAACCATCTAGTAGTTAATCAGGACAGACTTGGGCGAGAAATGGCCACTGAATTTTGCTTACGAAACATCTCGTTCATGCTCGTGAGGTTCTTTTACATGCCGTAAATCTGCGACATGGGACCGCTGGCTTTACTTCCCCTCCAAAGGAAGTTGTGCCACAGATTTTTATCACCCTTAAAAATCCATTGAACTTGGCCGGGTTTGAACCCACGAACCTTGGGTCCAATGGCGAGCACGCTAACCACTAGTCCACCGAGGGCGACTGTAATATGATTTACCATGTTGATATGTGTGTTGCAGTACAACTCTGTCAGAAAACAGTGACACTCAGTAAGAAGACTGTAGAGCCCATGCTTGACCTTGCTCAGGTAGCTGAAGCATCCCAGAAACTTACCAGCCTATTGGATAGTGTACTGGCATATGTGGAGGATGTACTGGCGGGCCGGACCCAGCCCGATAATGCTGTGGGAAGAGCACTCCTCGATATGGTCAATAGTGTTCCCAAGATGACACCAGAAGAGTTTGAAAATATGTTCAACTCTAATATTAAGGTGGGTTAAAAAGCTGCTTTATAAATGTGGATTGATGCTTATTTATTAAAAGTTGTATTAATTTTTGAACATCGTTATGTCTGGTTGCTTCCTACATCCACCAGCCTTCCATTGTGCTACAGCAGTGGTCCCCAACCTTTTTGTGCCTACGGGCACATTTGAGAGTTTATGAGATTGAGGCAGGCACCAACCATTTAACAAAGCCAAATTTTCTTTTCTCTGGACAAATAAGATATGGACACCAAATAATACACAAAACAACACGACGGTTAATGATACAAGAAATCACGCAATCAAAAATACGTAGTTTTATAAGTACAATTATTATTACTCAAGTGGGAAGTTCGTGTGATGTTTGGCACTGCATTTCATCGGCCAGTTTTTCAAATTTGGGACTGTAGGATGCTGCTCGCAAACAATCGTCAAGATGGGCGTCAGTAACTCGAGATCTGCGCTTTGATTTTATAATGTTCGTGTTTGAACAGCCTTCATTATTCAGTATAACCTCTTTCCGTAATGACGCGGGCACCCAAGAAAAGCCTTGGCGGGCGCCATTTCACCCGCGGGCACCGCATTGGGGACCACTGCCCTACAGTATTGTGATATTTATTCTTTAAACCAACGTGACATGGAATCTATGTGGCAGATTTTGTTCATCTTGCATTATGCTTAGAATTTGAAAGCATAATATCTGATTTTTGTGTGTTAAGGGATTTCCTTCTCCAGCCACCATTTTTCTCAGAATGGTGAAGTAATTTTTGTCTGTTATGATATTCTTATCCTTTGTTCTTAATTTTTTGTTTTCCATGAATCATAATTTGTGAGGTTTTGATACATATCAGCCATGTATATATATACCAAAAAATAAAGTAAATTAAACCTGGTCACACTAAAAGCAGTGTCCTAAATTTCTCCTTCTCATTATGCGAATGTGTTAATTTGAAATTAAGTCTTGTCTGTTATAAGCTGGTAGCATATAATTTTGTTGGCTAATATTGTGCACGGAAATTTGCCGCGCCATTTGTAAAATGCAGCTTGAGAAGTTTGTCCTACACGTAAATGAAAATAAATGTTAATTCCAGTGTCTTCTTACAGGATCTGTTGATGGTGATAACATTGTCGCAACTCGTGAAGACCCAGCTCCAGTTGAATGAGAAACTCACACTTCTGACGACATTGTAATCTTTATGAATCTGTACACCACCCAGATAAAAGTACAATAAATTAATAAAATTATGTACATGTACTTGTCATTTATGTAGAGTAGTGGTACCTAATGATACCTGCACCTTGTCGTGGTGGTGGGGCTTGAGTACCTCAGTGACCCCAAGAGCTATGCTGGCGGTAGCATAGCTACTGGTAGGGCCTCCCTAGCCAGATTGGTCGAGGGGGAGAGGTCAGACTAAGACAGGTACCCTGGTCCTCCAGGTTGGGGATTGGTCGCAAGGCTAACAACCTTGCACCGTAGAAAGGAAGATGTTTCGAAACCTCGATCAAAGCCTCGGACAGACGGACCGAATGGAAGAGGAGAATTGAGGAGGCCATGGACCGAATACGGACCGGAGAGCCATAGAAGAAGAAGAAAGTGGTACCTAACTGCTGGTCTAGGGACTTGTACTTTGCCAAATTGATGGTATATTGCAGGAAACATTTTCATGATCAAAAATCAGAATTTGAATTTGAATAGTTCTGTCAGTATAGGTACTTGCTGTGGACCAGAGAGCTGGGCTTGGTTCCTGAAAGGGATTTTTATCTTCATCTTAACTTGCTGACTTCTGTTGGCTCCCACTCATCCTTTCATCCAATGGGTGCTGTCAACTGTTGACAGCTCATCTTCATGTGGAGTCAAGGTTGATAATGTGTGGAGATATTTGTTGGTGGTACAGTACTTAATGAGATATGTACAGGAAGTTATGAATGGTATAGATTGAAAAGTCAAAATTAATTAAGAAATTTCTCTATTGGTAGTATTTTTTAAAAAATGTGTTCCCAGAGTTTTGAGGCTGGAATGGCCGGGAACCTCTGGTATAAGAAGTCTGTAGTGTACATTGCTCTATCCATCTGTTAATATACAAGAACTGATTTTTATTAAATATTTTATTTGAGAATTTCATAGAGCCATTATCATGTTTATTCCACCTGAAAATCTACCAGACTACATGGCGCAATAACCCAGAATACAGCAATCTTCAGAATAAATACCATCAACAAGGATAAATAATATTTTAACAGTACTAAACAGTAGGAAACTCATTCAGTATTTATTTCCTAATGATTGTAGACAAACTGAACTGAATTAATATGGGCATGATTCTTTCACAGCTGCATCCAAGAATCAAATTTTACTCATTGTGTATTTGAGAAGTAACTGGTACTAAGGCATATAGCATCAAACAATTCATGATTGCTTCAAAGATTTGACATTGGATACCATTCAGTATAATTGCTGCTAAAATTAATAAGTGCTGAATAATATCAACATTTAAAAATTCAGCCTACATTGGTACAGTGGTAATTTATTCTGGGGTGGGAGCTGACTGTATGCAGTGGACATGTTCGGTAAAATGAAGACATTTCATCCATCATGCACTTCAGTCATGCTTGAGATAAAAGCTTCTTGTGGAATTATCATGGGCATAATTAGGGTACATAAGACTTCGGTCTTAATAATTGCGTATGTTCAGAATTACATCTCTTTGGTGTAATTTTAGTTCTATTTTTAAGACAGAATTTCAGTTGGCTACACTGATAGGCAAGTCTTCATATAGGGGAGGGTTAAACTTCTGATTTTCGTTTTAATAGAAAACTTATAGTTATTATTGCTTTTTACAAAATAATACAAAGTTTCTATCAGGATACTTCAATAGAAATTCAATAACAACAGGTTTGAGAAAATAAAATAAAAGGCGCCAATACGTAACTCGATACAAGTTTGATCGATTGATTCTCGTCTGTTGCACCGCGGCCTCATTTCAAAGGTAATGTTAAGCTGAAATATATATATTAGAAATGTTCATCAAAAATTCTCAATTAAAATGTGGAGCATTTGACCCATTCCCACCACATCAATATAGCGTTACAAACACAGTTGCCGCCATAAAATTAAAGGCGGCAAATCATAAGTCGATACGTGTTTTATCGAGTGTTCAATTCATTGCCTGGTGGATCAGCGTTAGTGCAAGGGTGCGTTGTGATGTGCTAGAATTGTGAAGGAAGAAATTACATAATGACATTTGTTGCTCCTAATTATAGCCAGAACAAGAGCCAAAAATCCGCCTGTGTACTCTGAAATGCTTGTTTTGTCAGAAGCGGAATAATTATTGTGGTGCAAGGGTAAGTAACAGGTAGGATAAATGTTTCCCACGCAAATTTTGCAAAATGGCAGTTGCTGAATGTTGAGTGGTAATTATATATGCGCTTGACAATAAGAATGCGTGCTACTTGTTGCTGTCAGCAGGCTGTTATGCATGATTTGTTACATTATTTTCCAGATCACTATTGCTATTATATTGCATTGTTGCCTTAGGCGGTTTATGATACTGTTGCTGGTTTCTTTAGATGCAGTTCATTCTCTTATGTTCGTCATTCATACACTTATTTATAAATTATTTCTGAACATTTTTATTCCCTATGCCCAAGTTATGACTCTCAGAAGTGATCCAGTAGGCTTATATTATTTACTAAACATCTTATGTTTATTTATGAAACGGCGTCTGCCAATTCATTAGGGCGGTATCGCACTAGGATGCCATGGCAGCGACACCAACAGCGATGCCATGGCGTCCAGCTGCCAGAAAGAGACGCCAGACAAGCTACCAGCGAACAGATGGATCGACATTATGAGATCACGAAATGAAGGGCTATTAGCAAGGGGAAATGTCTACTTTTATCACTTTTGAGGAAATGATATTTACCTTTATCAAAACTACATACCTGGAGTGAATTTCAATTCTGTAACAAAGAAATAAGTAAAAAAAATTCTCCATACACACACTTAGCACGTCCATACCATTATTGAATTTGAAATATTTCAGTTCTTGCAAATCACATGTAATATTACATGAACAAACTTTATTTAATAAAACATTATTAAAGCAGGTTTCTTCTTAATTCGCATTATTTGTGATATCTAGTTGGATATATAGATTGCTAAAAAAACAAACATAAAAATCAAGTTGTCATATTGGAAAGCGGCCCCACAAATAAAGCCATAGAAACACTTATTACCTAATTCTTTCTTTTCTTATGTAAATAAATCTCCAAATATTTCCACAAGTTCTACCCAGTTTATTTTTTTCAAGTCCCGGTTTGCGTATTCAATACATGAATCCCATGGTGATGGTCGGGACTGAATTTCAATTATCAATCTTTCGGTGTCGAAATTGTCCATGTTTGAAAGGAATACACACAAGCACATCGCACGTACGTCAATCGACTGGCCTCAGACTGTCGTGTGATGTTGATTTGGCCCTGGCCGTGGCAGCGATGCCAGTAGCATTAGAACTTGGCATCTTGGTTGGTAGCGATGCCAAGTTGGAAGCGCTGCCAGACGGATGCCAGGTGCGATATATGACTACTAAATTAATACATTGAGTTTGGCCGAGATGCTGGCAGCTGCGCCATGGCATCCTAGTGCCAGCTGCCATGTAACTATTATCTTTCCATTAATAACTGCGGCTACCGTTTGTTATTTTTGTTTATCGGATCCTTAGAATGGAGTTCTTGTGAACTTTCACACGGTTTCCTTTTGGAGCTGTGCAATGGTTTTGAGGGGAAGGGTGTGTGTGTGTGTGTGTGTTCGTGCATGCGTGCGTACGTGCAGGTGTTCAGTTGGGACTCATTCACACTGGTAAACTTGCTCAAGTTTCAGCAGCAAGAGTTAAAGCTTATGTTCCCATTTAAGCAAATAATGCGAGAATATATTCTTGTCTCTGTTGCCTTCCTACCGATTAAAATGTAAACTTTAATTGGGAAAAGAGACGAAAACACATGTTTGCGAAAGGGACTGGTCAAGGAAAAGGCTCCTTGCAGCTGCAGTATGCGTATACAATTAAGAATTTTATTTCTAGCTTATTTAACGACGCTTTTTAGTACCTCAGACAAGATTGCAAAGTATATGGAAGGAAACGGTCGTGACCCAATTTAAGGTAATATCCTAGCATTTACCTGGAGGGACTGAGAAAGAGCAAGAAACTACCGTCAAGATAGCCGCTCTCCGGGCCGAGCTATGAATCCCCAACATCCAGAATACGGAGGAGTGTTAGATGAATTATCATCCAGAAATTATTCCATATTTAATTATGCAGTGAAAATGGGGAAAAAAACTAGATTTAGGTTGGTCAGTGTTGGAGAGGTTCAGGTAGCGGGGGAAGGTTTGCTGATGTGTTTTCTCCATTTCGAGTATTTGTCAACTTGTAAATCGAGGAATTTGTTTTAATTACTGAAGTAAATAAATAAACAAACGGGACTCGTAAAGAAATAAATAAAGGAAATTAAAAGAGAACTTGATAAAATAAATGGAAAATAATTGTAAACGAAATGCGTAAACGCTTGAAAGATAATTACGAGAATATTGAACAAATGAGGAAATTAATAAAGAGAAGTGTAAACACGCGAATACGTAAGAAAATCAGAAAAAATGAGAGGATAAAGGAAATAAGCACCCCCATAACCTTCCCACGGTATGAGTGTTTGTAGGCTAGGGGTTTGGGGGGGAGTGTGGGAGCCTGTGCGTGCGAAGGTGTTTATGGGTAGAAATTCTTGTAGGTGTTACGGGGGGAAGGCAGCCATGACGGTCTTTCTGATCTGATGGCTTATCGATCGAATGTATGAGAATGGCGGTCTGTAATTATTGATAAAAATCTTGTGTATTTACGAACACTTTTGAGACATAATCTTCATCAAGAAAATCTGTTTTATATGAAGAAACTAATTCCGAAATTTCAGGTAAGATGTAAATTGAATGGTGTTCGATTTCGGTGGATAATTTACATTCGTCCTGTTCATGAGAAGCTGCATTTTCCGCCATTTTCGAACTTTGTGGATGTGGCCCCCAAACTTATAAAAAGGCGCCGTTATATCGGGGTACAAAATATTGAAATAACTACAAACAGAAAAGTTTATGAATCGTATTGTGTTTTATATTTTTTAACAATTGGATTGAAGCGAAAAATTCATGTAGGTTGGCGTATAAGTAGGAATCGTTGCCGAAGTGCCGTCTGAAAAGCCACTTGTGTAGAACTAGAAACCAGCGGATACAATGTCTTTGAAACAGAGTGGTTAAAGTTTTGTGAGCACTGACTTGGTATATTAAAATTTTTGTATTGACATCTTATTTCGTTCATTGTGTACTAGTGGGCCTAAATAAACTTTTGCTGTATGCTAGTGGTTTGGGTCTATTTGGTAGGATGCAATCCACCAATTTGAGAATTGTTGGGTCTGAGAACAATAAAAATCGACAAAATTTAATGCTCTTGCCAGATTTATAGCAGCTATTTGGTTGATCTGTATGCTACATGATCTGACCAAATAAGATGAAATGGAATTCAAGACCATTGTTCTTCAGCATTTAATTTGACAGTTTTGGCCTGAAGGCCCATGCAGTTTGTCACCTCCCAATGTTTTCTTTGCATGACACTTAACTGTGGGGCAGTCGACAGTTTGACTTGTGACGACTCCTACACGAGTTTGATATGTATGTAACGTGGCAGAGGAATGGTCTCTGGAAGATGAAGAAAATACTGGAGAGTGAGATTGGTATTGGAATGTTGTTAATTTTGTTGCAGGATTGGTATGACTACAGTAAAAGTTGATGGGACTGTAGAGCAGACATGGATTGGGGCAGAGAACCAAGATTTGCAGCTGTGGAGACAGCTTTGAAAGGTAAGTTTATGAAGCTTGAAGGGTTTCAGCTTGACAGAGGTTCGCTCCTGCAGGCAGGCACACGGACGGAGAAATATATTTTTGAACAGTAGATAGTATTTGAATAAGAAGCTGTGAAATGAATGGCAGTCTAGAGTAAGGCACTGGAGGGAAAAGAAAAATACCCAGATATGTACAAAAAGAAGTTTCAGTTGGGCTCAGTTTAATTAGAAATTGCGGGATTTATGCAGGTGAATGTTGTCAATTTTTTTGGATCGCTTGGCAGTGTTTGAATTTGATGCCAACATTCCTGAACTTTTTTCTGGCAAAAGTTTGTTTCTTTCTGGAATTAATGTTCAAATTTTGTCTGGCAAGTGGAGTATGTGTGTACCTGCTTCTTTAAGAGCCAGCTGCGTTTTTGTCATATTTATGAGGGTTATTGATAATTCTGTAAATTGTGCTTTAGATCGGCTTGTTTGAGTGAAGTTCAGGAACTGTGATGTTCATTAATTTTGTTGCTTTCATTAAAATCCCCCTTTGAACATCAGCTCATGATTGAGAATTATTTATGTGGGCATGTTAATTCTTTGGCTGAGATGAATGAGTTTTTTTTTAAGAAATTACTCAATACTGAATTGGTTTATTTTCATGTGTGTGCAATGACAACATTGTTACCCTGACGTTAAAATTTGTTCAGCTGTATTGAGTCCATAGGAATTGATTTCAGAATTATTATCTGTGGATTGAAGACCAGTAACACAGCATCACCTACAGGCAAATGCAACATTGATGACAGGGAGGAACAGGTGTCTACATTAATATCAGGTTAGTGTTTACATTTCATTTCCTACTTAGAGTATAGTTTGATGTCGCTAGATGAAAGCAGGAGATGGCGGAGAAGTAAAGAAACCGTTGTTATATGATGGATAATTAGAAAGAAATTTAATATTTGGTACCAAATGTTGGAGTGGAGCTGAGAATGTGTTTAATATGACCATTGAATTGATTCGGTCAACAAGAGTCCAGGAATACAAGCTTAGAATTTTATCCCAGAAGTTCTTGAATTTCCCTGTCTTCAGACTTGTTTTGTAACCAACAGTCAAGGTAGCGACATCCTTCCCTGAAAAAGTTACTTAATCTGTTTATGATTTCATCATTTTAAGTTGCCTGAGAACCCAATTTTGTGCCGAGTTGCAAAATACAGATTGAAAAGTGAGTAGATAAAATAAAATACAAAAAGTGTTAAATATGTACTTCAATAGAGAATAAACAATCATAAAATATGGAAACTAATGAGAAAAGGAAGCTTGAACAAATCTAAGATTGATAAGTAATGAAAACTAGAATAAAAAAATTGTTTCCGATTATTATTATTCACTGCCAAACATTGTCTAAGGGTGTGCGACCCACAGTTTAAGAATAGTGGGATTATTAAACTAAGAATTAATGTTTATAAGAATATATCCTGCTGTGCAGAGAACTGAGCTAATTACATGATTGACCAAGTGATTAAAATTGAATAAATAACAGAGAAAATGTAATGAAAATGTGACTGACTAGAAACTGAAGAGTGCATTAAATATATTTAATGAACTATAGATAAAATGAAAGACTAAGCTGAAACTGGAAGTAAATTCAAATTAATAAAACTAATTAACTACATTAAGCTCCTACCCACTCGCTCACTTGCCCTAAGTAGCAGAGTCCTTCAGATGGCAACACTGCTCGGCTGGTTAGAAACCTGTGCGAGTTCTGTGGAACCTGGAGGTAATTTCAGTGCCCACTGGGGACGGCTGTCAATCCCTACTCCGAAGCCAGATGAATCCAACCCTGAACATCCTTCGGTGTTGACAAACGATAAATTCTAATATCCTGTCATCAGTGTGTGTATCGTACAAGTATTCCAAAAGGTCTCCTTTCCTCAGTCTTCCCAACCAAACTTCTGCACATTGCTGATGTGCCTCCCCTGCCCTCCTCATCTTCCCTCACCCGATCGCGGTAACAATACCTGGTGAGGGGCAGAAATTAAGGGGCTCCTAGTTATGAATTTTTGTCCAGTTTCCTGTGGCTTTTCTTAGGTGCAATTCTCATGATTATCCTATTCTCAAAGACCAATTAAGACACTCTCTTTATGTGACGGAGCAGGTTTCCCAATCCACTCATACCAGACATCAAGTAAATTTATACTTTTAGGAATTGTGTTCCTTAAATGCAAGCATGTGTGTGTCTGTGTGCAGGGGTGTGATGTGCTGGAGGGTGCTAATGGAGACCCTCATTAAGTTTTCGCTAATTATGATCACTCTCTGTAATTTCCAGTCTGAAATATAAGATTTTACATGCCATAAACCAGTATGAAAACATCAGTACTTGTAAATTGTTATGTTGGCACACATTGAAATGTGAAAGCGAAGAATAAAACATAGTAAGGTGGTGTGGGCGTTTTGTCAAAATAATCTCATCACACCCCTGTAAATATGTAATTACAGCAGTAATGGTACGAAAGGTAAGTGACATATGACTGGCCCATAGAGAAATTGAGACACCAAAGTTGTGACAGCGCTGTAATACAACAATTATGCGGCAAGAATTGTGTTTAATGTGGGGATCGGAACTATAAATTATAATGTACGTTTCGAAGTATCCCCTATCGGAAGTTTACAGGAGAGTGTTTGCTAAGGTGAGGAACAGAGCTCTTGAAATTCGATCAAAGGGACAAAATGTTTCTAAAACTAGGAGGTGGGGGATGCCCCAAGAAAAATTAGTGTTTTTTATACACACTTCCACAATTTCATAATGCTATGCCACATGTAATATTGTTAGTACATAATCTCAAAATACAGGAATAATTCAGGAAGTAGGATTCATGTCTTCATTGTGTTGCATGTGCCCATAAGTTGTATCGGAATAGGTTATTGGTGTAACTTGTGTTTATTTATTATCAAGACTTCTGAGCCTCGAACTGTTGAAAATGCAAATTCGTGCTTAATATTCTCCCTTCTGAAAGCATGAGAGGCTGGCTTTAATGTGAAGCTGATTTCTTGTTGATTGTGTTTGACACTGTGTACAGCAGAATTATTTTGAGAATGTTCTTGGATATTTAAAATGAAGTTAATTGATTGGGATCTCTAACCTCTAAAATTGACTTGGACATTAAGTTCTAGATCTGATATCAGTAGTTTTTTGAAGGAGTTTGTTTTGTAGAGTGAACATATTTCTTCTGTAAAGATGAATAATCAGTCAGAAATTATTCCATGCTTAATTATGCAGTGAAAATCCAAAACAAAAACAAAAAAACACTAGATTTGGGTTGGACAGTGTTGGTGAGGTGTAGGTAGCGGAGGAAGGTTTGCTGATGTGTTTTGTCCATTTCGGCTCTTTGTCAACTTGAAAATTGAGGAATTTGTTTTAATTACTGCAATAAATAAACGGGCTCGTAAACGAATAAACAAAGGAAATTAAATTAGAACTTGATTATTAAATGAATGGAAAGTAATTGTAAACGAAATGCGTAACTTATTGAAAGTAAATTACGTGAAGATTAAACAAGCAAACGAAAGAACAAATGAAATCAATGTCTGGATTTGTAAACACGCGAATACGTAAAAAAAATTGCGAGGTTAAGGGAATTAAGCATCCCAATAAATTTTCCATGGTTAAAGTTTCGTGTGGGTGCGGGCGGCAGTGTGGAAAATAATTGTAAACGAAGTGCGTAATCACTTGAAAGATAATTACGAGAATATTAAACAAGGAAACCAAAAAATTCTTGTAGGTGTTACGGGGGGAAGGCAGCCATGACGGTCTTTCTGATCTGATGGCTTATCGATCGAATGTATGAGAATGGCGGTCTGTAATTATTGATAAAAATCTTGTGTATTTACGAACACTTTTGAGACATCATCTTCATCAAGAAAATCTGTTTTATATGAAGAAACTAATTCCGAAATTTCAGGTAAGATGTAAATTGAATGGTGTTCGATTTCGGTGGATAATTTACATTCGTCCTGTTCATGAGAAGCTGCATTTTCCGCCATTTTCGAACTTTGTGGATGTGGCCCCCAAACTTATAAAAAGGCGCCGTTATATCGGGGTACAAAATATTGAAATAACTACAAACAGAAAAGTTTATGAATCGTATTGTGTTTTATATTTTTTAACATTTGGATTGAAGCGAAAAATTCATGTAGGTTGGCGTATAAGTAGGAATCGTTGCCGAAGTGCCGTCTGAAAAGCCACTTGTGTAGAACTAGAAACCAGCGGATACAATGTCTTTGAAACAGAGTGGTTAAAGTTTTGTGAGCACTGACTTGGTATATTAAAATTTTTGTATTGACATCTTATTTCGTTCATTGTGTACTAGTGGGCCTAAATAAACTTTTGCTGTATGCTAGTGGTTTGGGTCTATTTGGTAGGATGCAATCCACCAATTTGAGAATTGTTGGGTCTGAGAACAATAAAAATCGACAAAATTTAATGCTCTTGCCAGATTTATAGCAGCTATTTGGTTGATCTGTATGCTACATGATCTGACCAAATAAGATGAAATGGAATTCAAGACCATTGTTCTTCAGCATTTAATTTGACAGTTTTGCCCTGAAGGCCCATGCAGTTTGTCACCTCCCAATGTTTTCTTTGCATGACACTTAACTGTGGGGCAGTCGACAGTTTGACTTGTGACGACTCCTAAATGAGTTTGATATGTTTGTAACGTGGCAGAGGAATGGTCTCTGGAAGATGAAGAAAATACTGGAGAGTGAGATTGGTATTGGAATTGGAATGTTAATTTTGTTGCAGGATGGATATGACTACAGTAAAAGTTGATGGGACTGTAGAGCAGACATGGATTGGGGCAGAGAACCAAGATTTGCAGCTGTGGAGACAGCTTTGAAAGGTAAGTTTATGAAGCTTGAAGGGTTTCAGCTTGGCAGAGGTTCGCTCCTGCAGGCAGGCACACGGACGGAGAAATATATTTTTGAACAGTAGATAGTATTTGAATAAGAAGCTGTGAAATGAATGGCAGTCTAGAGTAAGGCATTGGAGGGAAAAGAGAAATACCCAGTTATGTACAAAAAGAAGTTTCAGTTGGGCTCAGTTTAATTAGAAAGTGCAGTATTTATGCAGTTGAATGTTGTCAATATTTTTTGGATCGCTTGGCAGTGTTGAATTTGATGCCAGTATTCCTGAACTTTTTTCTGGTAAAAGTGTGTTTCTTTCTGGAAAGAGCCAGTTGCGTTTTTGTCATATTATCTATGAGGGTTATTGATAATTCTGTAAATTCTGCTTTAGAGACTTGTTTGAGTGAAGTTTAGGAACTATGATCATTAATTTTAATCGTTGCTTTCATTAAAATCCCACTTTGAACATCAGCTCATGATTGAGAATTATTTATGTGGGCATGTTAATTCTTTGGCTGAGATGAATAAGTTTTTTTAAGAAATTACTCAATACTGAATTGGTTTATTTTCATGTGTGCAATGACAACATTGTTACCCTGACGTTAAAATTTGTTCATCTGTATTGAGTCCATAGGAATTGATTTCAGAATTATCTGTGGATTGAAGACCAGTAACACAGCATCACCTACAGGCAAATGCAACTGTGAGGACATGGAGGAAGCAGAATTGCAACGGTGCCCACATTAACATCAGGTTAGCATTTAAATTTCATATCCTACATATCATGTGACTTGTAGAAATATTACTAATTGGAGTGTCGAACTGAGTGTTTTCGTAGGATTCATTTCTAAATATTTTTGTAGGGTTTGCTGTTTTGTGGTTTTTGGATATTGGGAGTTGTATCGCAATATTAAGCAACTATTTCATATGTGTTATTTTCAGTGTTGTGTCTAAACCAACTAATAACTTTAACTTCACTAGAAAATTGGGTTGTGTTCCGAGATATCGACTAATTCGTTGACTGATTATTTTACATTTCTTATTTTAACTGTTTTTATAATTTTTCAAATAATGGACTGACTAAGGAGGGATAACTAGAATACTCGTCTGTATGCATACAGACTTAAGTGTTGAAATAAGTGATCAAAACATGGGTATATAGTATACTAAAAAGTAATTATGACTGACTGTACAAATGGGGTAATTTAAAGTAACTGTAATATAACTAATTGTCTAAAACGCCTACTTAGTGACACTATGCAACAGAGTCCTTTTGTTTTCGGTATCCACAGAAGATTGTCCATAGTCTTTACCCCAAGCCAGATGAGTTTTGCCCTCACCTTCGTTCCTTTTGTCAAAGATACATTGTAATATCCTGTTTTCTCTGTGTGGTTCTTCCAACTGATGTCTTCTACTAAGAGTTTCCAACCAAAGGTCCTTGAATTTCTGATTTCCTCTTGGTTCCTACTTGCCGTTGGTCTCGTCTTCCTCGATTTGATCCTTTTAACAATACTTGGTGAAGAGCACAAGTTATGAAGCTCCTCGTGCAGTTTTGTCTAATTTCCAGTGTCGTTTGATTCCTCTTACTTCCATGTATTCTCCTTAGTACCTCGTTTTCAGATCCTCTCAGTTTGTTGCTCTTTGAAGTGTCGCACCAAGTTTGATACTAATATGAGACAACAGGTGAAATTATAGTTTTATACTTTACATTTATAAACGTGTGTTTGGAAAGAGAAAAGATTCTGAACTCAATGGTAATATCCTGCGTAAAATTAGACTTCTCTCAATTTTTTTTCATGAATTTAATTTTGATTTGTTACTCATTCTAAAATATCTATAATTTGGTCCTGTTGTCTGGTGGGTAGTGTTGAGGGTTTGTCATTGATAATTAACCGATGTAAACTTACGTGAAGGAATACAACATTCTGTAATGTCCATTCACTTTCTTTCGCTATTGGATAAGCCAACTAATGTGTCTTGATTCAATGAGGATCATTATCAATTTTGCAATATGCCGTATTCTGTCGGTTGAACAAGAAATCACTTTACATAATTAATTTAACCGGTGTTAAGATCACTGAAATCCTTGAAATATCAATGTTACTTAATGAAGCTCTCTTAGCCTGTCGTCTGTGTTACCCATCTTGTTTTGCGTATAATTGTAAGTTTTTATATGTATACTAATTATCACTAACTGCATAGTTAAGTGTTCACTACTTAACAAAATGTGGAAAACCTGGCAGTTTAGCAGTGACAATTAGTAATATACACAGACATGCAGTTATTATGTGCAAGTCAAGAAGTTTGTACACAGGCAAGCTTAAGTGAGCTACATTGAAGAACAGTAATATTTAAAGACGAGGGCAGAGGATTTTTCCTCTAGCCTCTGCATCCAGACTGGCTCTGGGGCCCACCCAGCCTCCTATCCAATGGGTACCGGGGTCCTTTCCCGGGGGTAAAGCACGGCCGGGGCGTGATGCCGACCACTCACCCCCATCTAGTGCCGAGGTCAAGAAAGAGAGGAGCTGTACCTCCACTCCCCCCAAGCGCCTGCATGGCGTATAGTGGGACAAACTTTACTTTTATACTTAAAGGATTTTATTGGTTTTAGCTCAAGTTTTAAAAATAATTATTTAAAGTAATGCCTTGATAAAGATAGGACAGCGCATATTACAGAATTATGAATCTCTTAGAATCGAAACCGTGCGTTTACATAGTTGACAATAGTAAATTAAAGTGGATCGGACATTGGCATATATGTTGTACTGTGCAGCTGCGTTGTGATAAAAATGTAAGTTCATTGCCCTGGTGGTGCAGTCAGGAAGTACCTCTACCAGAGCACACAGCATAACATCCGAGGAGAGTCTTCGTTATACTTGGCTGCTGTGAGAACCTGAAATCTCGTGGGTACAAACTAAGTTAGTGTGGCATTGTTTATTCTAGATAAGTTCTGCAACTGGAAGGAAGGAAAACCTTACATCACCAGTAAGGAAGATAATCATCCAGGTGATCTACATCGAGATTCAGCTCTGCTGCCAGAGCTAGGAGCACATTGATTGTTGAACATGGGAAAATATTTCATCATAATCCACTCCCTAGTCTCTCCTTCCCGCCTTGAATTTGAAGACCCATTTATTCTTCACAGTTTCCTGTCTTTCATCATGGAATTGTACTAGTTGCCAATCTTTGTATTCCAGAAAACACCTGTCGTCATTTTTTCACCCCCATCTTCCAATTCTCCGTTTCCTGTCTTGATGAAGCTTCATCGATGGTTTTGTGATACCATTTTGTCATTTTGATAATTATAAAACTGTGATTCTTTTGCTGTATGTATCTTTGTTTTGCTGGTTTCCTATCTGCAACTTCTTCCTGTTTGTCCTCTGATTGGGTGTCCTTGTGGAAGGTTTGCATTTCAGGTTCTGCAAACAGCTGTTTTCATCGTCTTATCATAGCATATTGCACATATGTGGTATATTAAAAAAGTATTGCCTGCTGCTATAAAGTATAATATTTTGCAATAATATTAAAATAATTACATCGGACATTAGTCTTGTAGGTTTCAACTTCCAGACCTCAATTCCGTTTGTGTGTGCATTTATGTAAGAAAGATTTGTTGTGCTACCAGGGGTTCCTGAAAGTCCCTTGGTAATTTTTGGCTGGCTCGTAGCTTTTTTGTTATTGCTATTGAGAAAATGTTTATAGGAAGTAAACCAATATCAAAATACTGATTAATATGCATTTGTATATTAATGATCTTGCCTGTCCCTACTTCCTAATGCCAAAATAAAAAATAATCAGTCCTCTCTTTATAAATTTCTTCAAATACTTTTTATATATATATATATATATGTATATATAATGCACTAATTATGGTAGAAAAGGTAAGTGCGGAGGGAAATTGGAAAAACCAGTGATGTGTGCTGTATGAATGGGACTGAGCAGAAGAATTTTATTCATGTTTCTAATGTAAGGTAAGTAATAAGAGTTGCACTGCAATTCGTGCACGAGTGGGAATCTTGCAGTCATAAAGATTTCAGATGAATTAAGGGATGTGAAATAGTGGAAATTTTAGATTATGTCGAAGTCGCAACATGGAGGAACTTTGTTCGTGGGTACCAGCCATTTGAGTTTTCTAGAATGAAAATTATGTTACACGATAAAACTAATGGTGGTAGTGTTTAGTATTTAGGAAAGGTGGATAGGCAGGTCTAACTGGTTTTAAATTGTAAGATTAGTGCTAGAAATGTACCACCGAACGTATGTGAAGGAATATGTATGGTGGGGTCCCTTGCACAATCACATGGCAAGTCTGGGTTGCGGGTGTAGGGGAGGTTAGCTGCGAATATATTGAATAAGCAGTCGAGGGGTGGTCATCCAACTTGGGGTTGGGAATATTTACCAGGAATTTACATTTCTCAAAGAAGGCTTATAGAAAATGGTGTAAAATACCCCTAATATTGTCAGGGTGATTAAGTCGAGAAAAATAAGATGGGCGTGGCATGTAGCGCGCATGGATGGGACAAGGTGTGCACCAGGTATTTGATTGGTAGACGTAGATGGGAAGATAGGAGGTGAAGGAGAACAGGGTCCGGTGGAGGTCTTTGGTTGATTCGGTGATGAACCTTCGGGTTCGGTAAGCCATCTAGTTAGTTAGAAGGCATATGTAGCTTGCTGATGCATTGGGTTGACTACAGCTATGATGAAACAAAAACATGAAGTTGTATGGTCCAGAAAATTTGAGAACTAAGTGTGACAACTTACATGAGTCATGATAATATACTTATTTGAACATCTTTTTTAAATTTGAATACTAAGTTTTGGAAGGCTACAAATTGTACAGAAGTCTTGCATAATGATCCCTCCCCATCAATTATGGCCAGGTTGAGTTGAGGAAGATTGTACCTTTTTATATTTTGTGAATTATTTTCAAATATTGCTGTGGAATTTACAGGCATATTAGAATTTCCAATTTAAAAGAAATTAATTATATTTTAACACTAATGGTGTCCAAATAAGGCCCAAGCGTAAGACGTTAATCTGTAACAATTAATTGATCACATGACGATGGCCATCTTCTGGGTTGTGCCATGTAGTCTGGTAGATGTTTACCAACGTTTCAGTGGTCCCTGCTGCTTTCATTATCAGGGCGATGATAGCTCTGATGATGGAGGCGGCAGGGACCTCTGAAACGTTGGTAAACTCTATCAGAGTATATGGTACAACTCAGAAGACGATAAAATTTATAATAAACTACCTAGCACTACGTTAGATCGACATATATACGAATAATGCAACTAACATGTCTGAGAGATTGATGAATTTGTAGATTAGCAGGCCATGTGGTTTTCGTCCGGTACTTTAAGATTTCCACGCAGTCTGATAATATATATGATTTCCTCTACATTACTGACCACAGTATTGTTAGTAGCGTGCGTATTCTTTACATAGGGGAGACCAGGGAATCGGCTTTATTTCGTCTGCAATGCGTTGCTATCTATCGGGACCGGATGAAATAGCATACAGCACAAGGTCATGTCATGCCAGTCAGCGCCATTTTTTGGTTACAGTTTCTGAAATAATCACCCAATCCTACATTTTACAATTTTTTCTCAACTTCCAGTGAAAGTAGAACCTATTCATTATTCATATCCACTTTGTTGAATAATGCATGTTACAAGATGTTTTCTTGAAAGTCATGATGTTATTTTTGGTGGCACAATCCTAATTTGAAAGAGTATACTCGGATAGGGTGGGGCAGAATGGGGTACCCAGAGAAGAGGATCAAATGACAAGTGCCTGTAAAGTGGCGATGTCTATTCGCAGTCTATCGAAGGGTGGATCCGGTGTCCCTCTTGCTTGAAATGGGCCCATAACACAAATGCAGGTGTTGGTAGACACGATGATGATGAAGAGGTGCACGTGTGTGCCGTCTACATTAGGCCTAAGTAGATTTCAAATGTGTAAAGTTTGGACATTTTACATTGTATACTAAATCATTGTTATATCCTACGTCATAATTATTAGATAATCTGTGTCTGCTTGCAACTTTTCAAACATATATCAATCATACCCCGTCTTGCCCCGGGTACGGGGCAAGTTACATTCTTGTAAAGAAATTAATATTTTAAAAAAAATGTAATTCGTAGAACTAAACTAATAACTCATTTTAAATTTCAAATAGACAATAAATCCACACAAAGTTCCTCCATGCGTTTATCTTTATTATTGTCCCTTCCACATGCCTCCAAAAATTAAGTTCCCCTTTCTGCCCGGGTCTCCCCTACAGAGTGTCCCAGGAGGAAGGGTCGATATTCTGGGAGGTCACAGTATCGGTCATTCTAAGGAAAAAGTGACAGTGGGACCACGGTTCCGGAGAATTTGACGTAAATACGTCTTTACGGAAAGGAAGTTTATATATTGGCATTAATCTAAATATTTCCTTTATACAGATGACGTTTCGTACGTAATAACGAAAGCGGATTATTGACGGCAATGATGTAACACAATAATGCCGAGTAAACAGATGACGTTTCCTAGGTAACATAACAATGAAGTCACTATAGTATCTGAGTCTTACCTTATCAAATGCTAGTTCTAAATCTACAAAGCACATAGTTTTGTTAAATTCTAACAATAAAAACTGCACCTATGCACGATCTGCCTTCCAGTACGGTAACCTTGTTCATCTGACAATGCTATTATTTCATGCAACTTCTTTGTAATTATCTTGGTTGAGTTTTAATGCAGAATTTAACAAGGCGATGCCTACGTAATTTTCCCGTTTTCGTCACCCCTCTTAAATATTATAAATTATTCCTTCTTTTCAATCTCAATTTCGTTAATGTTGACCACGTTTCTTCTTCATATTATCACTCTCTTCATATAACTTTTTTGAAAGTCCTCCCACACTTATTTGTGCTGTTTCTAAAGGTGGCCATACACGCTACCAGTTACCGAAAGGCAAACCAGAGCGTGTGGTGAATTTTGATGGAAATCGAGCCTACGATAAGTCTGTTTACAAACAGTAACGTGTGTGGGCAGAGACGAGTCTTGTAGCATTTAGTCATCTCAATCAGTCAGCACAGCACTCCCTATACAGCCCTAATTTTTGTTTGCGTTTTATATCGAATGAATACCTTCCAGCACCGCTAATATTTCGGTAAATATTTTTGTTCCAATATAATGGCAGATATCTGAATAAATATAGGATTTGAGACTTTCGCGGAGAGTAAAATCAATAAAATCTTCTCGGGCAATAAGCCGCGTCAACTGGTTACCGTAGTAAACCGACGTTTCGGGAACCAGTTGACGCGGCTTATTGCCCGAGAAGATTTTGATCTGAATAAATGTTTACATGCCTTGCACTATTCTTTTCGGAGAACCTTGTAAATGGTTGTGTGTTTTTCTGGAATAACTTTACCTAGAGCTTGTGCTGAAATTACCACTAAGAACTTTAAATCCTCATAGTTCCTTCATTCAACAAATTTATGTGAGAATGCTTTGGTCTATCTAACAAACGTCTGATCCACTTAGAACGTTTTAGCTTTCTTTGTTTTTCGACATTAAAGTAATAGCAAGACTGAATAAAATCGCATCGTCTTCACTGAACATGTAGCATCAATTGATGAATGAAAGACTGGCCGCAAAACTGCGAGGAGAATGTCTGTACGCGTGTGGCCTCTCATAAGTTTTGAGGGTTACCTCCCGACTTTAATCTTGGATGGCAGGCCTTCCAGTGAGTCGTTGCGTGTATTCCTTCAGTTCCGTTCTGGTATTCCGTATCATCCTACAAACTTGTTTCTGTTGTCCGTAGAAATCCCTTTCCAGTTCTTCAGTTTTAATAATATGGTTGTCTTCTGGGTTGTTGCGCTGTGCAGTAGGCAAATTTCTACCAGATTACACGGCACAACAATCCAGACTCACCGCCGTGAAAACCTCAAATCCTATGATTCAGTTTTAGTATGTAACTTAGCAGGAGAAGATTTCTTGTGCATGACTCCATCCTTTAGCTTTTTTGTTGGAAACAATAGTTACAGTTACATCAATGGTTTGGAAAGGAGTGAGGGGGTAATAGTTAGTATATATATATATATATATATTAGGCCTATATCCCCCTTAAGTTTGATGTGAAGAGAATGGATAAAAAACTGTCCAGGTGGTAGTTGGACCTACATATTGAACACAAATGGTATCTGTCAAAGAACCAATTCTACTTTGTAAATTGCACTGAGCAGGCCTCCTTTAGGTGCAATGCCCCTCAAGAAATTCCCTGCATTTAAAGGAACTAAAATTTTCATTACTGGGATTACAAAATCACATCGGTCCGTATCCGGAGACACGTGAATCCTGTGCACACCTCCCCCATTTCCATAAGATCATTCTTATTTATCTTCATACTTTTATCTTGTAGGTTTATAATTCCACGCCTTTTTCAGTCACTTTCCTTCAATTATTGGATCTACAGCAACTTTCGAAATCTACCATATAAAAACTTTCCAATATCTTAATAGTTCTTATGGAATTCATTTCAGTATTCGTCTATTTTCACAAGTGGGAAATGGAACTCGTGTACAGAATTTCATGGTCAGTATTTAACTCTCATACCAACTTTCTCGTAGGAAAATGTGTAGGTTCAATAATTAAGGATGCCCAGAACTGAATAAGAACCTAAGCCTGTTCCACACACCTCTAATCCCCTAATAACCACCTTTTATTCAGAATGCAACTTTGTTGTGTTAGTGGATTATTAAGGATGGACATTTTCTTACAGTTTTACATAAACTTCTTCCCAGGTAGCTGTGCTCCAGAATGTCAGATCTAATGCCCTTCGGAGTCACATTTTTTTATGCTCTTAGAAATATATATTGTGCAGGCTGCATAGTGTTCCTTCTTTTCTCCTAGTGCTTGCTTTTATTCAGTTTGTAGAGACAACCGTTAGTTGTCAGTTAGTGGCGACAGCGCTCCTTTAATTCTAGTGGTAGCCATGTATGGTGCAATTACGATTCTTCGTATTCTTTCAACGCTGTGTGTATACTTGAATAGTGAGATACAATGAAAGAAGTTATGAATAACGTAGCAGTGAGGTGATGTTTAAGGCCACACACACACACACCCACACAAAATGTTCCTGTCAATTTGTCACTGCCACTGTATTATTTTTTGTGTTGAATTTTCTTGTTTTGTGGCATTATATTGCTTCTTCAGTATCAGTACTAAAAAATTAATGCAGTTTAGCACTGTGCTGATTGTTGAACAACGAACAATGAATGTGTTATGGTTCATGTGACCCAATTATTTTAACAGAGTTATGGAAAACTATGCTGACAAAATTCTTAGCTAAGTCATGCTGGTAATAGTATCACCCATAACACTGAACACAAGCCTCATACAAGAGAATTTTACAGAAGCATGACAGTCATACTGTGATTGTGAATGCCACAAAACAAGAAGCTACATGGAAAAGTTGATGACAGCCATTTGTTTTGCAGGTGAACTTCAAGAAATGGCAGTGTCACACCAGCAGGTCACTGGACAAACCAACAGCATGTGCAGTAACTCACCGAAAGGTAGGAAAGCAACAGTTTATATTTGGTACCACAGAACCATGGCTGCGTAGCGAACCATGCCAGGCGCGGATGGGGAACGTAGCAGAATGTGTGACTGTTTACTTTGGAGTATTGCTGCTAATGCCCTAGAATACTCTAAGGTTCCTCTCGTTGTCAAATGTCCCTGAGTATTGCTGCTAATGCCCAGGATACTCAGAGATTTCTTCCTTTTTCTAAATTACCTGAGTATTGCTGCTAATGCCCAGGGTACTCAGGTTTTCCATTATACCAAATTATCCAAGTATTGCTGCTAATGCCCAGGACACTCAAAGAGTCCTTATTAGAACATTCTATTATCTGCAAGTTGCCGTGAATGCTCCTTCTCTGCCAGTCCCTCAATTCAATTAAATTCATACCCCAAGCCATTTGAAAGAAAGTGTTGATATTCACATTGTCTGCTGAAGTCAGCAAAATAGGGCCCCTGCATACATTCTGCCTCCATGTAGAATCAGGTTTGGGAGTGTTTACCACAACTGGTAGGGTTCAATCCACACCACTGAAATGTGTGTCTGGTGGTAAGACACTCTCCAACCTACGCAGAACAAAGCCAATTAATAACGTTCACATGTGTACAGTTATGATGTGTTATGCGTCGACATGAAAATTAATTTCAGACTAAACTAAAAGAAATCTTTTCCTTTAGCTGGCATGGAGCTACAAAGTGCCAGGCTGTGGTAGGCAAGGTGCAGCTACACCAAACTCTGTTATATTTTGTGAAATTATTTTCCAGGAATGTTTGTAATTTACTGTGATATGTGCTCTCTTGTGGGGTAGCTGCACAGTGTCCAGCAGAAATCACGATACTCTGAACCGAGGAATGGAAAAGTGCTAAGGCAGACCTTTCCAGGTTCTGAACTATTTGGTGCTCTTGGTCGCAGTGACCTTGACATAAATTAATTTATTTTCTATCATTTTCGATTTCAATCTTAATCTTGGAAACTATTTCCAGATGTGTGTTAAGGAGGAAACTGGGGTTAACCACATAAAACACAGTCAGACTCCTATGCTTTTGGCCAAATACTGGAATATATCAACAGAAATCAAATTCTCTTATCACTGTAACATATCCTCAATAGGATAGAGAGGGAAGAGATTAGATCAATATTGTAACTATGCTAATTGAATAATCCAAGGTAGGGATTAGGCAGACTGATGTTCCTCAAAAAATTAGGGTAGATATATTGAAGGTGCAGCACCAGCAGGGGTGAACAAGTGGCTGCAACACAAGCACCACCAACGTGGGAGAACACGTGGATGCAATAGCATCACCACCAGCGAGGGAGAACAAGTGGCTGCAACAGGAGCACCACCAGCGGGGGAGCACTACTGCCTGCAGCATACGTTCAACCTGCGGAGGTGCACAAGTGGCAGCAGAAGCAGAAGAAGATGTAGTACAAGAAGGAAAAGAGGAGGAAGAAGATTTTAAGAAGGAAAAGGGAGTGGATGAAAAAGAGGAAGAAGAAGGAAATGTAGACGAGGGAGAAATTAAGAAGTACTCGACTCTTACAGATGTGTTTCAACCGTACATCTCAAGTGTTCCGCTGTCATCTTATGCAGTACTTTCTGTGAGATTTGTGCGAGAGTGGCGGGATGAAGATCACTGGAAGCAGAAGAAGAAACAAACTTGTTCAGTGACTGTGATTGCGTGTGTTTCTCATGTTCCTAATGATTATATTCTCATGTTCCTAATGATTATATTCTCATGTTCCTAATGATTATATTCTTAACAAGCAATTGAATCTTTCATTTACAGGTCGGTGCTATGGGGTAGACTGGTGACAACCACATAAATCGGATAATCAGGGAAGCCATTGAGATTGAATTACATCCCGATAACTTCAACAACAGGGAAGACGGACATCTCCTGAACCGGTCATGGAAGCCCCTCATTCACACACTTCGAGGCGTGCGGAAGCATTCCATAGAGAACCGCATTCCCCCCAGAAACGTTGGTAAACATCTACCATACTACAGGGCGCAACAACACAGAAGACAGTTATCGTGATAAAACAGTCAGGCTCGTATGCTTTTGGCCAAATATTGGAATATATCAACAGAAATCAATAGGATAGATAGGGAAGAGAGTAGATCAATATTGTAACTATGCGAATTGAATAATCCAAGGTAGGGATTAGGCTGACTGATGTTCCTCAAAAAATTAGGGTAGATATTTTGAAGGTATATGAAGTTTGGCTCTTCTTCATTTATATTTATATTTATCATAGACCTATGTGAATGGATGCTCTGCCTTAGCCGCCAGCTTTCAAAGTACAGAGCTTTGGATTACGACACAGCTACAAATCCACGGCGACATTCCAGAATGCGTGTCAGTTAAAAGAACATACCACTGTTCCTAAATTTCTGAGCCTCGTCCATAATGATCGTGGAAGCAGTCAACAAGCGACAGTCTAGGCACTCTTGTATAAGATGCGGGCACATTACATTGTATACGTTCCTAGGAAGCTTGCCATGATTTCAAACAGGACAACGTGACACTGAGCTTAGTACTTGTTGATATCTAGTGAAGTGTTTATATAACGTAGCAGGGTACAGGATGTTATGATATTGAGCTGTTAACAGCTCCCGGTATGTTTAAGCAATGAAAACTATGTGTACAAACACAACTGGCAACACACACGTACAGATTAACAGGTCACATATAATATATCTGCACTAAAAAACTATAATACCAACTAATACAACTCACTTCATGTGCTTGGTGGTTCCTCCTCCTTCTTCATTCTGTCTGTATGTCTTGCATGCATGATGCATGGCCGGCAAACTCTAACTAACACCAAAAGATCTGTAAATTTACGTGTGTCCATTGCCAGCGATTGCAGTCCCAACGTCTCAAAAAAAAGAGCAGGTCCCGTCCGCACAGTCCTCTCAGTACACTGACGTGGGTCTAGTATTGGCTCCTTCGTTTTGAGGACATCTGAAACTAAGACAGCGTAACCTTAGAGAATGGAAAATAAAAAAGCATCATGTTTTAGCAAAATCTGCTGCTCGTTTCTATATGTTAGTTAAATCATGGGGTGAGAGATGTTAGACAGTGGCAAGTAAGGTAGCTCAGAAGAGGTCCAGGAATGCGCAAGGGATGTCCGAGCAAATTCATACTGAAAAGTCTCAAGGATGCAACTGAACATTGATTGCGGAGGCAGGAATTTACTCTCCCTATTCATGAAAGGCTCTCTTATTGTTTATCATCAACTGCACAGGTTTCCGGAGAGTTGACTCAAGATGGGATTCCCGGGGGGCGGTGGGGAGGGGTGTCACAGAGGGAGGGAGAACACATAAACTTAGGAACTTAACCGCAGATAGCTACACATACCTATATGGATAAATGATAGGAAGGATGTGGTGAAATGAAGAGACGTGGACTGGTATTCCAAAAGATGCTCTTATTGTTCTTCATGAGCTCAGACCGTCATTCCGACTCAGGCCCTAAAGGCAATGAGTCGACTCTCGGTCGATGCAAGTTAGAGCAGTATCGGCATTGGGATGGGTTCCAACATGTGCCCTTTATTTCGGATATGGAATCCTCGGTTCTTGAAGACGGACCAGGAATTCATATCCCCCCCTCAAAGTCCTGTGCCTCACCGTGGCGAGGGGGTGTAACAATGAATGATGCATCAGTTAATGTCCACAAAAACGCATAGACCCACTTCACAGATTGTTTCCATCACAATGCAGGCTGTCTTTGCATTTCTGAAAATCTGAAATTTGCAAACTTCATCTTCATTTATTTAAAACTAAACTTTGTGGATTTTCTTCCATATAGCTGGCACGTAAAATCAGTTAGGTCTGCAACGGGCTCCTAGTTCAACTTGAAATTTTTTCATGTCAAGAGGCATCCTTCATTGGCGAAACAGGACACTGGTGCACGTGTGCATCCAAAAACTGAATCAAGCAAAAAATGTGAAGTAATAGTAAATTCCTGAAATAACATAATCAGAAAGCTGATTACTTGCTGTCTGTGTGAAGGACAACTAGAGGCAAAATCCGCTGCCCCCCCAAGTCCATTCTAGTACGTCCTCGTCGTGGGGGGCGGGCAACGCAAGTAAGGGGTTGTCCCTCTTGGTGCAACACGGTATTGTCCAACAGGGATCCCTGGAAAGCGGCAAAACTAGAATGGTGAAGACAGTATCCACACTCCACACGAAGTGGCTCAACTGCAAGTAGGAATGAAGAATGCTCCATTTCCTGGAAGAACGAGAGACAGAAACAGTGTTTACTTCATAGGAAGTGGAAATGAGTCTCCTTCACAGATTGTTTCCATCACAATGCAGGCTGTCTTTGCATTTCTGAAAATCTGAAATTTGCAAACTTCATCTTCATTTATTTAAAACTAAACTTTGTGGATTTTCTTCCATATAGCTGGCACGTAAAATCAGTTAGGTCTGCAACGGGCTCCTAGTTCAACTTGAAATTTTTTCATGTCAAGAGGCATCCTTCATTGGCGAAACAGGACACTGGTGCACGTGTGCATCCAAAAACTGAATCAAGCAAAAAATGTGAAGTAATAGTAAATTCCTGAAATAACATAATCAGAAAGCTGATTACTTGCTGTCTGTGTGAAGGACAACTAGAGGCAAAATCCGCTGCCCCCCCAAGTCCATTCTAGTACGTCCTCGTCGTGGGGGGCGGGCAACGCAAGTAAGGGGTTGTCCCTCTTGGTGCAACACGGTATTGTCCAACAGGGATCCCTGGAAAGCGGCAAAACTAGAATGGTGAAGACAGTATCCACACTCCACACGAAGTGGCTCAACTGCAAGTAGGAATGAAGAATGCTCCATTTCCTGGAAGAACGAGAGACAGAAACAGTGTTCACTTCATCGGAAGTGGAAATGAGTCTGAAAGGATTTGAAGTCTCCCCACATTTTAAAAAAACAGGACAGGACAAGAGGAGAGAGAATGGAGGAGGAGAAGAAGAAGAAGAAGAAGAAAATAAAAAAGAGAACATAGGAGAGAACAAGATGGCAGAGAGGGGAACGGAGAGGAGAAGAGAAATTAGAGAAAGAATATATGGAAGAAATAGTGTGTCATTTAAAGTGTTGACAGTTTGTTTGTGTACTTGTTTTTATATTTCAATACACTACGTGGTATGCAAATTTTAAGAATATGGAAGGGAAGACATATTAGTGAAGAGAAGGAAGACAGAAGATAGAAGAGGAGAGAGGACAAGGAAAAAGTGAAAGATGACAAGTGGCAACGGGAGAAGAACCAAGTGAAGATCATAGTATTCTTGAGAAGATGAAAGGAGAGCCAAAAATAAGAGAAGGAAGAGCAAAGAGCAGCTTAAGGAACAGTGCAGTGAATGGACGGGAAGGGAAAAGAGAAGAGGAGAGAACATAAATGAAGTCGTCTCACTATACGCCATGCAGGTGCTTGTGGGGACGGGTGGGGCCCAGAGCCAGTCTGGACGCAGAGGCTAGAGGAGGAATCCTCTGCCCCTGTCTGGGATAGAACCCCCTGGTCGTCCAGTCCGTAACAAAGTCACAAAAGTGACTGAGTTACCCCCTGGGTCATGAGGAAAGACCATAGGAGTGCGAAATAGAAGGAGACAACGGACAACACATGAAGAAAGCAATGAAGTCTTAATAAGAGAGAAGTGAAGAAATGAGAAGAGAAGATGCAGGTGGACTCAAGGCAGAACAAGGGAACAGGGATGAGAAAGGAGGAGGAAAGGAGAGGAATGGTGAGACAAAAGAGGAGGGAGAAGAAAGAAGAGGGCAGGGATAGGATAGGATAGGATTGGATAGGATACGGCAGCAAAAGAGGTAGCAGAGGTGTGAACATAAGGCAAGGGATCTCATAGAAGAGAAGAGAAGAGAAGAGAAGAGAAGAGAAGAGAAGAGAATACAGGACGCATAACAGAGGTGACTGCAGAGAAGGCAGAAGACAGAGAAGGACACGAGAGGAGACGTGAAAAGACAGAATATTACATAGATGCTGCAGAGAGGATGTGATAGAAGCAGAGAGACAAGTGGAGAGATGACAGAATAGGAGAGAACACAAGAAATTTGTCGACAATACTGAAGACAGAACGTGTTAGCAGACTGTGTTATGTGTGTCAGGCGTGGTGTGTGTTTGTGTTCATGTCTCATGCTTCAACACTCCCATAACTTAATCATGCAACAGAATATTTGCTGAGTGGCAATGTTCAAAATTTCCCTGTCATGTTAATTTTGCCCATGCCCTCCTCCTAAGTCAAGTCATGGCATTCAGCTCACAATGTTCTCTTGAGTACCTTGTTAGGAGACACTGCACGCGGGCATTGTTTATTGGCCGCTTCAGGGAAAGGGTTCATCGGGTATATCTCCCACTTGGCTGACCCTCAAGAACAACTCGTTGCTTCGGTAGGACCACTTAGAACTTTGAGAATGTTCTCAATCTCATTTCCGAGATGTCGCGTGGCATGCCGACTCAGGCAAGTTCTGTACATTCATTACCTTCCGTTAAATACGAGATATCCGGCAAATCGAACGCAGGTAACAAGGGCAGCTACAAATTTATATTGCCCTCCACACCACAGCTGGCATCTAAATCTTAGCAATTTCTCATCCACTATCATAAATGTGACCAAAATTAGGTCCATCAATTGCAGATACGGAGGAGAAGAAGAAGAAGAAGAAGAAAATAAAAAAGAGAACATAGGAGAGAACAAGATGGCAGAGAGGGGAACGGAGAGGAGAAGAGAAATTAGAGAAAGAATATATGGAAGAAATAGTGTGTCATTTAAAGTGTTGACAGTTTGTTTGTGTACTTGTTTTTATATTTCAATACACTACGTGGTATGCAAATTTTAAGAATATGGAAGGGAAGACATATTAGTGAAGAGAAGGAAGACAGAAGATAGAAGAGGAGAGAGGACAAGGAAAAAGTGAAAGATGACAAGTGGCAACGGGAGAAGAACCAAGTGAAGATCATAGTATTCTTGAGAAGATGAAAGGAGAGCCAAAAATAAGAGAAGGAAGAGCAAAGAGCAGCTTAAGGAACAGTGCAGTGAATGGACGGGAAGGGAAAAGAGAAGAGGAGAGAACATAAATGAAGTCGTCTCACTATACGCCATGCAGGTGCTTGTGGGGACGGGTGGGGCCCAGAGCCAGTCTGGACGCAGAGGCTAGAGGAGGAATCCTCTGCCCCTGTCTGGGATAGAACCCCCTGGTCGTCCAGTCCGTAACAAAGTCACAAAAGTGACTGAGTTACCCCCTGGGTCATGAGGAAAGACCATAGGAGTGCGAAATAGAAGGAGACAACGGACAACACATGAAGAAAGCAATGAAGTCTTAATAAGAGAGAAGTAAAGAAATGAGAAGAGAAGATGCAGGTGGACTCAAGGCAGAACAAGGGAACAGGGATGAGAAAGGAGGAGGAAAGGAGAGGAATGGTGAGACAAAAGAGGAGGGAGAAGAAAGAAGAGGGCAGGGATAGGATAGGATACGGCAGCAAAAGAGGTAGCAGAGGTGTGAACATAAGGCAAGGGATCTCATAGAAGAGAAGAGAAGAGAAGAGAAGAGAAGAGAAGAGAAGAGAAGAGAAGAGAAGAGAAGAGAAGAGAAGAGAAGAGAAGAGAAGAGAAGAGAAGAGAAGAGAAGAGAATACAGGACGCATAACAGAGGTGACTGCAGAGATGGCAGAAGACGGACTGCAACAGAAGACGGAGAAGGACACGAGAGGAGACGTGAAAAGACAGAATATTACATAGATGCTGCAGAGAGGATGTGATAGAAGCAGAGAGACAAGTGGAGAGATGACAGAATAGGAGAGAACACAAGAAATTTGTCGACAATACTGAAGACAGAACGTGTTAGCAGACTGTGTTATGTGTGTCAGGCGTGGTGTGTGTTTGTGTTCATGTCTCATGCTTCAACACTCCCATAACTTAATCATGCAACAGAATATTTGCTGAGTGGCAATGTTCAAAATTTCCCTGTCATGTTAATTTTGCCCATGCCCTCCTCCTAAGTCAAGTCATGGCATTCAGCTCACAATGTTCTCTTGAGTACCTTGTTAGGAGACACTGCACGCGGGCATTGTTTATTGGCCGCTTCAGGGAAAGGGTTCATCGGGTATATCTCCCACTTGGCTGACCCTCAAGAACAACTCGTTGCTTCGGTAGGACCACTTAGAACTTTGAGAATGTTCTCAATCTCATTTCCGAGATGTCGCGTGGCATGCCGACTCAGGCAAGTTCTGTACATTCATTACCTTCCGTTAAATACGAGATATCCGGCAAATCGAACGCAGGTAACAAGGGCAGCTACAAATTTATATTGCCCTCCACACCACAGCTGGCATCTAAATCTTAGCAATTTCTCATCCACTATCATAAATGTGACCAAAATTAGGTCCATCAATTGCAGATACAAGATATTAGGAATAGCCCGAACGATTTCGCTTACCGCAGAGTGAAACCGAACAGTCAGGGACATTATGGGAGGCATTACACAATGGGAAGCACATGCCTCCACAGACATCGCTAGTGCCGGACTACATTTAATTTCACTCTTACGTGCAAAACTTCTCAATGAGATTTCTGGTCTGACAAGTTGTGTATTGTATCAAGTATTGCGATTTGTAGCGTTGATGGTAGTGATTGTGGGTGTGTAGTTATGGTTGAGTAATGATGATTAGTGCTCTTGTAGATATTAGATGCTTGTTTTGTTTGTGATGTAGACTGATATTAGTTGGTAGCCAGTTGCACAGTAGGTAGATTGCGTCTGCGACCAGAAATTTCATTGCCATATTATTTCCCGTGACAGGCAGTCTTCAATTAACTACCGTGGGGTACAGCTTAGCTGCATCCACATGTTTCATTCTATTATTAGAAGTTACTACTCAAACGAGTATATGAGTTGCTATTCGGGCCAATTAAATGACCTGACACTTGTCACATGGCTAGAGAAAACATATTTTAGAAGGATGTGTAGATGGAACCCATCTGTAAAAATCATTAATCAGTCGTAAAGAACAACTTCCTGAACCCTCATACCTGAGACAGCATTCTTGTGGTCCCTCAATACGTTAGCAAGTTTGCTATGCAGTGCCAGCTGCACATATTGTTCGCTCTTACCAGAGTCGTTTTGATGAAAGTGGAAGTAAAGGAATCTTGATATTCAAGCCATGTCTTCACACTTCTTCTGCCTTTGAGATCCCCACTATCCGTACCATGACTCGAGATTTTTCCGACCACTTCACTGGGGTCTTCCCGAATACTCTCCCAGAAAGTGGCTAGACAGGAGCGCGTCACATTCCTGATACAAATCATGAACATCTGCGTCAATGTGGTGAGAATGAAAGCTTTCCTCACTGTTGCATACCACTTATTTGCCTTAGTAGGGTCCAAGCATAGGCCTCACTTCTTCAATTACTCAGTAAAACCATATTAGCACAATGTGGCATACTGTGTCATCTACCGCTTTCACTCACGCATCGCAAAAGATCACAGTCCCATTCATCACTGTCTGTCTGGGTATTAAGTGCCTTGGGATCATGTACTTAGAGTGTGATGGATGCCACGAACACAGCGAAACAAATACAGGACATAAGAAAAAATTAAGACACAGAATATGAAATTGTTAGTTTCAAGAAGCATCAGCACTGAGGAATGAACAACAGAAGCCAAAGCAGGAGGAGGAGGAGAAAAAGAAGATAAGAAGGAAAAGAAGAGGAAGAAAAAGAAAGAAAGAAAGGAAATGAAGGAAGAAAGTAAGTGAAGGAAGAAGTACTGCGACACTTACCGCTGAGTTTCAACTGCAGATCTGAAGTGTTTCCTCCTTCTCTTTTGCAGTACCTTCCGTGAGATTTGTGTCAATAGCGGCAGGAAGAAGATCACTGGAAGCAGAAGAAGAAATAAACTTATCGTGTGACTGTGATTGCGTGTGGTTCTCAGGTGCCTAGTGGTTCTATTCCTAACAAGCGTTCGAATCTTTCATTTACAGATGGGTGTTACGGAGGAGACTGGGGATAACCACAAAAAAAAACAGTCAGACTCCTATCCTTTCGGCCAAATGCTGGAATGTATCAACACAAATAAAATTCTCTTAATCACAGCATTTTGTTTTGTACAATGATAATGATGAGGAAGAAAGTGTGGGACTAGAATGGAATAAAATCAAACAATCAATCACACAATCTGCAACTGACAATATAGGAATAGAGAAACAAGGAAGAAATGCAGATTGGTTTGGCAATGATTGTCTTAGGTTTGTGGAAAAGAAAAATGAAGCTAGAAAAATAAAGTTACAACATGAAACAAGATCAAAATGTGAAATATATAATAACTACAGAAGGGAAGTCAATACAAAATGTAGGAAGAAGAAAAGAGAAATTATTAATGAACAATTACAAACAATACAAGAAGTCAATTCTCAAAATTAAAATAGAAAATTTTATAGGTAAACTTTAATTATAAAAAAATTGCAATAAACCAAAACTCAATGCATGTAAGGATAAGCAAGGTAAAATAATAGGAGATGAAAAAGAAATTTTAGATAGATGGACTGAGTATTTTGAAGAGCTCTTAAATAAATAATAGAGATAGTAAATATTTAACAGCTCAGCCCTTTGTTGAATGTCCCATCATGAATTAAGTGAAAGAAGGAATGAATAATATAATTGAAAAATAACAAGGCTCCGGGTGAGGACTCTATTACTGCAGAATTAATAAAACAAGAAAGCCAAGTTCTGTTAGGAAGAATACATAAGTAAATACATAAATATGATATGGGAAAAAGAAAGAATGCCATCAGAATGGAAAAAAGGTCTTACATGTCTGATTTTTAAAAAAGGAGGTAAAATGCAATGTAGTAATTACAAAGGGATTACCCATTTAAATGTAATATATAAAATCTTCACAAATATTATACTCAAAAGACTTAATGTATATATTGAAGAGATAATAGGCGATTACCAATGTGGATTCAGACTTAACAGAAGTAACCCTGAGCAAATATTTGTAATGAGACACAGACAACGTCAAAGGTGGAAAGATGAAATGGCACCCTGAGCAAATATTTGTAATGAGACAGACAACGGAAAAGTGTTATGAATATAATACGAATTTACACATTCTATTTATTGTTATTAGACAAGCTTTTCATAGAATATATATAAATCAATTGTTTACAGCCTTAGAGCATGATGGTATAATAAGAAAAGATAATAAGACTAATAAGAATGACTTTACAGGGTAACACATAAAAAGTTAAGATAAGCAATAAAAGTAGTAGATCCTTTAATACAATGGTAAGAGTAAGACAGGAGGATGCACTATCAGCAACACTATTTAATATAGCACTAAATAAAGTCTTAGAAGGAACTGTTGAGAAAGGAAATATTGTATACAAATATGTGCCTATGTTGATGACATTGTACTAACTGCAAGAAATATCCCAGGACTGTAAAAAAGAGTAATTGCATTAGAGGACGAAGGAAAGAAAATGGGATTAGAAATAAATGAAGAGAAAACTAAATATTTGAAAATGTTCACATTATTAGCAGGAAGAGATCTTGAAAATATTGCAATAGGTGATTTTAATATTTAAGGCTTGAAAAGTTTACATATGTGGGTTCAGTAATAAATAACGATGATAAATTGAAGGAAGACATAAGTAATAAAATAATGTTAGCAAACTGTGCATATTATGCACATATTAAAATTTCAAGATCTAAACTTCAGTCAAGAAAAACAAAAATGAAAATGTATAAAACACTAATAAGACCTATCTTGAGCTATGGGTCAGAAACTTGGACAATGGCGGCTGATGGAATGAATGCCCTTAGAACATTTGAAGGAAAAAGTATTAGGAAAATTTCTGGAATCACAAAGGAAAGAGAAAACTGGAGAATAAGAACGAATAAGGTGATAGAGTATATATTAGAAAGTGAAGTTATTGTAAAAGTTATAAAATCATTGAGACTGAGATGGTAAGGACACAGTGTAAGAATGGCCAAGGAACGAATGGCAAAAAATATAATGTTAACTAATATGGTGGGGTAAGGAAGAGAGGCAGGCCATGTAAAAAGTGGAAAGATGAAATAGATTTGAAAATTATGGGAATTAAAAACTGGCACACTGTAGCTAAGGATCGTCAGGCCTGGGGATGAATTGTGAAGGAAGCCAAAGTTCATAGTGGACTGTAGAGCTTGAGAAGAAGAAATCAAATTCTCTTATCACTGTAACATATCATCAATCGGTTAGAGAGGGATTAGATTAGATTAATATTATGTCACCACGATAATTCAATAATCCAGAGGGGGGTGGGGTGGGGCTGGATTAGGGTGACTGATTTTCCTCAAAATTTATGGCAGATCTGTTGTAGGTAGCAGCAATGGCGGCAGCAGCATCAGCGGGGGAGCAAAAAGTGGCTGCAACACAAGCACCACCAGCGTGGGAGAACACGTGGCTGCAAAACAAGCACCACCAGCGAGGGAAAACAAGTGGCTACAAAACAAGCACCACCAGCGTGGGAAAACAAGTGGCTGCACCAGAAGCACCACCAGCGAGGGAGAACAAGTGGCTACAAAACAAGCACCACCAGCGTGGGAAAACAAGTGGCTGCACCAGAAGCACCACCAGCGAGGGAGAACACGTGGCTGCAAAACCCAGCGGGGGAAAACAAGTGGCTACAAAACAAGCACCACCAGCGTGGGAGAACAAGCCGCTGCACCAGAAGCACCACCAGCGGGGGAGAACACGTGGCTGCAAAACAAGCACCACCAGCGTGGGAAAACAAGTGGCTGCACCAGAAGCACCACCAGCGTGGGGGGGCAAACAAGTGGCTGCAACACAAACACCACCAGCGGGGGAGAACAAGTGGCTGCACCAGAAGCAACACCTGCGAGGGTGAACAAGTGGCTACAAAACAAGCAGCACCAGCAGGGGTGAACAAGTGGCTGCAACACAAGCACCACCAACGTGGGAGAACACGTGGATGCAATAGCATCACCACCAGCGAGGGAGAACAAGTGGCTGCAACAGGAGCACCACCAGCGGGGGAGCACTACTGCCTGCAGCATACGTTCAACCTGCGGAGGTGCACAAGTGGCAGCAGAAGCAGAAGAAGATGTAGTACAAGAAGGAAAAGAGGAGGAAGAAGATTTTAAGAAGGAAAAGGGAGTGGATGAAAAAGAGGAAGAAGAAGGAAATGTAGACGAGGGAGAAATTAAGAAGTACTCGACTCTTACAGATGTGTTTCAACCGTACATCTCAAGTGTTCCGCGGTCATCTTATGCAGTACTTTCTGTGAGATTTGTGCGAGAGTGGCGGGATGAAGATCACTGGAAGCAGAAGAAGAAACAAACTTGTTCAGTGACTGTGATTGCGTGTGTTTCTCATGTTCCTAATGATTATATTCTCATGTTCCTAATGATTATATTCTTAACAAGCAATTGAATCTTTCATTTACAGGTCGGTGCTATGGGGTAGACTGGTGACAACCACATAAATCGGATAATCAGGGAAGCCATTGAGATTGAATTACATCCCGATAACTTCAACA
>NW_019060657.1:309606-325486 GCF_000696155.1 Zootermopsis nevadensis | reverse complement strand
CACCACCAGCGGGGGAGAACAAGTGGCTGCACCAGAAGCAACACCTGCGAGGGTGAACAAGTGGCTACAAAACAAGCAGCACCAGCAGGGGTGAACAAGTGGCTGCAACACAAGCACCACCAACGTGGGAGAACACGTGGATGCAATAGAAGCACCACCAGCGAGGGAGAACAAGTGGCTGCACCAGAAGCAACACCTGCGAGGGTGAACAAGTGGCTACAAAACAAGCAGCACCAGCAGGGGTGAACAAGTGGCTGCAACACAAGCACCACCAACGTGGGAGAACACGTGGATGCAATAGAAGCACCACCAGCGAGGGAGAACAAGTGGCTGCACCAGAAGCAACACCTGCGAGGGTGAACAAGTGGCTACAAAACAAGCAGCACCAGCAGGGGTGAACAAGTGGCTGCAACACAAGCACCACCAACGTGGGAGAACACGTGGATGCAATAGAAGCACCACCAGCGAGGGAGAACAAGTGGCTACAAAACAAGCACCACCAGCGTGGGAAAACAAGTGGCTGCACCAGAAGCACCACCAGCGGGGGAGAACACGTGGCTGCAAAACAAGCACCACCAGCGTGGGAAAACAAGTGGCTGCACCAGAAGCACCACCAGCGGGGGAGAACACGTGGCTGCAAAACAAGCACCACCAGCGTGGGAAAACAAGTGGCTGCACCAGAAGCACCACCAGCGAGGGAGAACAAGTGGCTGCACCAGAAGCAACACCTGCGAGGGTGAACAAGTGGCTACAAAACAAGCAGCACCAGCAGGGGTGAACAAGTGGCTGCAACACAAGCACCACCAACGTGGGAGAACACGTGGATGCAATAGCATCACCACCAGCGAGGGAGAACAAGTGGCTGCAACAGGAGCACCACCAGCGGGGGAGCACTACTGCCTGCAGCATACGTTCAACCTGCGGAGGTGCACAAGTGGCAGCAGAAGCAGAAGAAGATGTAGTACAAGAAGGAAAAGAGGAGGAAGAAGATTTTAAGAAGGAAAAGGGAGTGGATGAAAAAGAGGAAGAAGAAGGAAAAGTAGACGAGGGAGAAATTAAGAAGTACTCGACTCTTACAGATGTGTTTCAACCGTACATCTCAAGTGTTCCGCGGTCATCTTATGCAGTACTTTCTGTGAGATTTGTGCGAGAGTGGCGGGATGAAGATCACTGGAAGCAGAAGAAGAAACAAACTTGTTCAGTGACTGTGATTGCGTGTGTTTCTCATGTTCCTAATGATTATATTCTCATGTTCCTAATGATTATATTCTTAACAAGCAATTGAATCTTTCATTTACAGGTCGGTGCTATGGGGTAGACTGGTGACAACCACATAAATCGGATAATCAGGGAAGCCATTGAGATTGAATTACATCCCGATAACTTCAACAACAGGGAAGACGGACATCTCCTGAACCGGTCATGGAAGCCCCTCATTCACACACTTCGAGGCGTGCGGAAGCATTCCATAGAGAACCGCATTCCCCCCAGAAACGTTGGTAAACATCTACCATACTACAGGGCGCAACAACACAGAAGACAGTTATCGTGATAAAACAGTCAGGCTCGTATGCTTTTGGCCAAATATTGGAATATATCAACAGAAATCAATAGGATAGATAGGGAAGAGAGTAGATCAATATTGTAACTATGCGAATTGAATAATCCAAGGTAGGGATTAGGCTGACTGATGTTCCTCAAAAAATTAGGGTAGATATTTTGAAGGTATATGAAGTTTGGCTCTTCTTCATTTATATTTATATTTATCATAGACCTATGTGAATGGATGCTCTGCCTTAGCCGCCAGCTTTCAAAGTACAGAGCTTTGGATTACGACACAGCTACAAATCCACGGCGACATTCCAGAATGCGTGTCAGTTAAAAGAACATACCACTGTTCCTAAATTTCTGAGCCTCGTCCATAATGATCGTGGAAGCAGTCAACAAGCGACAGTCTAGGCACTCTTGTATAAGATGCGGGTACATTACACTGTATACGTTCCTAGGAAGCTTGTCACGATTTCAAACAGGACAACGTGACACTGAGCTTAGTACTTGTTGATATCTAGTGAAGTGTTTATATAACGTAGCAGGGTACAGGATGTTATGATATTGAGCTGTTAACAGCTCCCGGTATGTTTAAGCAATGAAAACTATGTGTACAAACACAACTGGCAACACACACGTACAGATTAACAGGTCACATATAATATATCTGCACTAAAAAACTATAATACCAACTAATACAACTCACTTCATGTGCTTGGTGGTTCCTCCTCCTTCTTCATTCTGTCTGTATGTCTTGCATGCATGATGCATGGCCGGCAAACTCTAACTAACACCAAAAGATCTGTAAATTTACGTGTGTCCATTGCCAGCGATTGCAGTCCCAACGTCTCAAAAAAAAGAGCAGGTCCCGTCCGCACAGTCCTCTCAGTACACTGACGTGGGTCTAGTATTGGCTCCTTCGTTTTGAGGACATCTGAAACTAAGACAGCGTAACCTTAGAGAATGGAAAATAAAAAAGCATCATGTTTTAGCAAAATCTGCTGCTCGTTTCTATATGTTAGTTAAATCATGGGGTGGAGGAATGTATAAACTGATCATGGTCTTGAGATATCTGATCTTGAAAATGAGTGTAACTGGAATGAATATGTTGATGAGAATCAGTAATCAGTTTACAACATTTTTCTGATCCTGAAAACTGAGACAACATTTTTGAAGCCATCATTTCCTTAGCTTGCTATGTACTGCAATGCCTTTTATACATATATCAGTCTTATCACACGTACGTTACGGAAATTGGAAGCAAAACAATTTTAAAACTAAATTAGATATATTTGTACTTCTGGCTTTGAAATACCAAGAATTTGCCTTCTTTTTCCTTGTATAACCACTGATCCTTAGAATTTTGCTAGATGTCAGGCTAAGGACATTCTTTCTCAAAACGCTATTCTGAGCCAGATGAGTCCAATCCACGCCCTCATCTCACACTTCCGTAACCCATTTTAATATCCTTCTACCAACTTCTAGGTCTCCAAAGTTATTTTCTTCAGTTTTATCAACCAAGATTTTGTATGCATTTCTCATCTCTTTCATGCACGCCATTTCAGTTCTACTTCGTTTGAAATGCATCACAATCAAATGCTATTTCATTTTTTTATTGGTTGTTATGAAAGGTTTAGATTATAATATTATCAATTCGTCTTAAATTAATTTTGCCGGGCTTCTAATTGAGTAAATTCTAGCTGTAAGCCCACCATGTTACTTGAAATGACGTTTTAAGCGTTACATGTTAGTCCCAATATCAGACTCATTACAGAAACAGACGTATTATTGGCGAGGGATAGTTTCATGTCAAAAGACTGCTTGTTTAGATATAGGAACACAATCAAGAGAGAACTGTTATTGAAACTATAAGAAACTGTAGAGCTCATTAAGTAAAATTATCTAACTACAGTCAACTTTTCTTCGTGCTTAATTAATTTCGCGCCATAATTTTAATAGCAGTTTTAGAAAACTGTTTTCACTGCTCATACAGGGATTAATACGAGTGGGCTAACTCCCGCAAAGTGTGCTTATAAGATACGAAAATTAGATAGAAATGGTACCGCAGATAAAGGACTTCAAAGAGGATTACAGTTAAATAAAAACTGAGAGTGAAGGAATTAAAGAGTGTACAGAAAATAGAATGAAAACTCAAGATCCATTAAATTGTAATGCAATACTCGGAGGAAGTGGAGTGGGCGATAAATGGCACTGAAGTGAAGCCTGAGATGTTTTCTATACACTGTTTATTTCAAATTAATATGGAAGTATGTTCTTTGTTAGTTTATGCATTTAACTTAATCTTACTGAACAGTCGCATCACTGTTACCTTGCAGGCTCGAACTTGAATATTTCTTGCGACTGAAACACGTATATCTAATCACGAGATTAGATCGTTTGGTGACATTTCCTAGTTAACTGTCGGACTCTTACTTCTTGAGCACGAGGGGTGTAAAAACTGTTACGAAAAGGAACAGTAGGTATTCTAACTCAGATTCTATTAATTACAAATGAAATACTGGTAAAAGCCTCTAATATTAATCACTGACAAACAGTCCGGCTAATTAACTAACAACCTTAGAGTCGTTCAGAGTAACAAGAAATTTGCAATTTTGTATGGAACCCTAAGGATCATTATCATGTCCACAGGAGCTAGCCACCTAACCCTAATCTGCACTAAATGACTCCAGTGTACACCCCCACATTTTATTTCTTTAAAATCCATGTTTATATTATTTTCCCATACAGAGCTAGCGCTTTCAGGTTTTCTTGCTAAAATGTCGTGTTAGTTTCTTATCTCCCTCGTGCGTTCTACATGTTCCACCCATCGTATCTTCCTTGACTTAGTCGTCCCAACAAGAATTTGGTGACGAGCACAAATTATGAAACCCTTTATTAAAAACTGTCCTCATCTTTATGATCTTTCCCCCCCTTTATGCCAAAATACTCAATTCCGCAGCCTTTCAGATAGGCTTAATCCCAGTGCTCCCCCACTAGCCGCCTGAAGAGAGTGCTTTAGCCAGAATGGTCCGTAAATCTCATAAGATTCGAACCGAATACCTCTCGAACAGAATCCAGAAATAAATCTTTATTACATCTCATGGATCCATACGTGGAATAGATGGCGATAAAATTTAGTGTTAAAATCGACGTTTTATGTCCCAAAAAATAACAGCAAAGTAAGAATGCATTGATTCTTTCTGAAAATGTGTTCGCCAAAAATTACAATTAATTTGCCTGGCCACTCCTCTGCATCCTTCCGCCACGGGCCAACCGCAGAAAATGCGAGAGGGCATTAGCGATGTTCTACGAAGCAGATTTAGGAAAAATACGTCACAGCACAAAAATTGAGTTACAAGAACCGAGAGCTCTTTAGATTTGGTTTTATGTATTAATAAATCTCATCAACTAGCGACGGCGAGCATTCTTATTACAATATTCGTTTAAATTATTCGCATGTATGTAGAAGATGTTTGTGAGCAAATTTAATAATCTGGGCGACCTCAGTGCCATATTTTATATAACTTTACTACTACGAATGATTGGATTTGGAATTCTGCGTTCCTTCCCCTCATTCCGCGTCTCTTTTGCTTTAAATCTCCTCTCTTCTTTTTCTCCCTGTGAAACGGTTTCACGAGAACATGGGAGGCCATGATCTATAACAGAAGACACTGCTTCTTTGATGTTTTCACAAAGGCTGGCTTCAGCTTGTGGGACAGCATTTGAGATACTGCTAGATCCTTTGTTGCAAGGGATGAACCAAGCCGAATGTTAACAAAATTCTTTAGTCGAGTTACAAAAAAAGTTATCGCTAGTAACAAACACGTGTTTTAATAGTTTGCACTCCTTGAATCTGTTATATTGCTTTTTTATTCTGCAGAAATTCCCTGAATGCGTAATTAATTTTCTGTGAATTACTTTACTCATACACGTAATATGAACAACTCCACATGCGCCTAACATTAGCTTGGATGTACTTTCCCTATCGAGTTTAATAATCTGCTGTTTGGTCAGGGCTACCACACACCTCGTGGGGCGGTGATAGGTGTGGGTGGATCAGTGGTGGATTGATGATTAGATGAGAAAAGCAAAAGTGAGAAATACCTGACAGTAACTAAGTCGCTTGAAGTCACTGGATTGATGATTAGATGAGAAAAGCAAACGTGAGAAATACCTGACAGTAACTAAGTAAGTCGCTTGAAGTCACCCGAGATTTAACTTGCGTGTCCACGGTGAAAACTTAGATTATATCGAGACGTACAATAGCACGATTCCTGAATGTTGGAGCGAATGTGAAAGGAGACGGTCGTAGCCTAATTTAAGGTGTTATCACTGCAATTGCCAATATGAACTGAGGCAAATCACGAAAGATCTCTATCAAGTTTGTCGAGTTAAAGGTTAATATTTTCAACCAGGACTTCCCAAATAGGAAGCAGGAGTCCCAGGGTGTGGACTGCGACATTCAACGTCAGATCAGTTGTGACTGTCAGTAATTTTATGTATGATTACGGCATCACGATTTTCAAATTTTTCCCCCTAAGAAAGCGTAAAGTGATAATTTCTCTTGCTGGTAAACCAACTCAATCCGGTATAATACGCGAATCATTGCCCATGCTTGCAAACCATTAGAATGCGAAACACTGGTGGAGGAGACTACACATGCGTGCAGTCAGAATCTATTTGAAATCCGCCACAAGAAAACACTACATAAATGTACGCATAGTGTATTTGCATTTATTTATTTCGTGACTGCATGAAACTCATACCTTGAACGAATCATTTTCTACAAGCCCCGATAGCTCAGTAAAGAGACAGCTACGTGCTGGGGGTACAGTTTCCGTCAGTCATTATGCAGCTTTTCAACACCGCGTCAGGAAACACTCTAGGGCTAGCACAGCCTTGTATACAATTTGTACTGGGGGGGCTCTTCTCCTGAGGTAAAGCGGCCTCAACCCTGAAGCTGGCCATTCACCTCAATCCGATGCTGGGGTTAAGAATGAAAGTCTTCACTGCGTAGTGATTACTAAAGCACAGAGACTTCCTTTATGTATTATGTTTAACACCCAACAAGAGACCATCTATTTATATCTACTTGCTTAATGTGTGATCTGGTTCTGTTCTGCGAAATTTCATTTGATAGTGTCTGAGCTGTACTGAAGATTCCACTGTGTGAATGAAAGGTTAGCACTGTAATGGAAACTGAATGCATGGTAATGCGTGAGTTAGCCGTTTGATGTAATGCGAATCAGACAAGACCTTACCTTGTAATTATTCGAGACCCAGACAGATGCACAGACCAGAGAAATGGAAACCACGTCAATACTGCTGCAGCTTCCAGTAAGTGAGACCTGGTTTCGAGGCTCAGAGTGACTGCTGCTGCTGCTACTGAGCTCTTCTGAGCATTCTCAGTGCACAGAAAATATATATCCAACATCCGTGTAGACTATTCTGACTCTTGCCCAAGCACTCGTATACCAAGAAATCGGAAAGCGCTGTGCACTCCTAACTTCAGCTGCTTTCCCGTGAGGAAAAAAACCTGCAGTTTCTATTTGAACGCCGGTCTGGGGCGAGGGTCTCGATCGCTCGGGCACTGGGACCGTGGGTTCGAATCCCACCCAGTCATAGATGTTTGTTCCGCGTCTCTCTGTATTGCGCTGTTCTGCATAGGTACAGGTTTTGCGACAGGCTGATGAAAGGACTATAGAGCCACGTCAATGATATCTACTCGCATAAGTTAGATGGCCTCCAGAGTCGGTCCAACAAGGACGTGAACAATGACTGATCCCTCGGATAATAGACCAGTTGTTGTCCAGTCCATAGCCCGTCGAAATAAAACCTACGCTCACGCCACCTGCACAAACATGAAACATGGCTGAAATAAACGAAAATCAAACCAAATTACGTGTGCAAAACAGCTGGTACAACACCACTGGGGTTTTTACTTTTTTTTTAGGACAATGAGGCTCCCTGAAACAGGCGTCACTGTGATCCTCCGAAAGCAAATCTGTACCGGCACGTCTTTTAGTTGAGCATTTGCGCCACCTACGTAATATCAAGGACACTTTCGGTAAAAGTGAGATACGTGGTTATCACAAGGAAAGTTTATTTTGAGTAAGCATTAGTATGAGATAAATCATTTGGGTAAAACGTTACTGACAAGAGAGCATGATGGGGCAGGGGGAATGTCGTGGCAATCAAATATTTCTACCGGTATGTGAGAACATGTACCACAGGATTAACGATTCCCTTAATTCCCGTCCATTACTTCCTCAATATTTATCGGCTCCCTAGCTTAAGGCAGCAGCAATGCGCTCGTTCGCACGGAAAACATCTGACAGCCGCTGCGTTCTGATTGGCAGAGAATAAAAATCATCGTAATAACTTTTCTCATGCCATAATTCTTGGATTTCTAGATGTCTCATTTCACTCAACGAATATCTGATGTCCACAAACAAGTCATTACGTTCATTAAGGTTATGTTGTCTTCATGTAAAATAAATGGGTAGTATAATTTATCTACTGTATGTAATGGGCGTATTTGTAACCACTGATTACGCGAACCCTTGCATGCGTATATATTATATCGTGTGCGTAACATGGCGAAAGCAGGTAACTCCCCCCCACTGGAACATCGTTCTCCGTCCAGATAACCCAAATTTAATTGTGAATATTATTACAGTTCTCGACATACCTCAAAATTAACATAAAACGTAAGATGGATAAATAACGAGGAACGATAAGAAAGAAACCATTTTAAGAAGGCGACTTCAAGGTTTTTCCCACAAGATCATGAGAGTAAGAGGTGCAAAATTCATACTCTACGCCCCAGCCCCTAGAAACGTCCCTAGGCTAGTGAGAAGCTTTTATTGTGGGCTCAACAGGTGGAAACCTACAACAGGTGGGTGACATCTTGTTAACAGACTTTACCTCTTGTGTTGTGCTTTACAGAACATGAACTTTTTTTTAGCCCGTCGCCTCTGATACTTATGACATCACGGATGGATACGTTATAGAACATCGAAGATCCATTATCGTGTTCACATGAGCCGGCCACTGGACCCTGCCTATTTCAAAGTCCATTTTTAATATTGTTCCTTCACCAAAGCTCAGGGTTCCCAATTGGTCTCTCCCGTCTTTGTTCTTCGACTAAAATTTGTATGCATTTCTTAAATCCTTCCTGCGAGCAAACTGGTTCTAAGTGGTTTGTCTTGGGTCTTTTATGCTATGGTTCTAAGTGGTTTGTCTTGGGTCTTGCATGCTGAGAAAGTACATTATTTATTTCCATATTTATCCCCATCCAAAATTCTTAACTGACGTCCTGACCTACAATGATTCGAGGTTCGAGTCCGTAGCAAACAAGTTCGTCAGACGTCTCGAAATTTCGTACGAAAGGAGCTCCAACTGCGATAGTTTTTCTTCTACAAACACGGATGTAGTAAGGGCGGGAGGAAAGTCAGAAAAGAGATGTTCTTTCTAAGACGTCCTCAAGGATTAATAAGGTTTTATACAGGCACAAAAGAACTATAAGATGTGCACCAAATTTTTTTGTCGAAAAATGACAATACTCAAAATAAAATAATTTGGTAGGAACTGAGATTTTTATGCAGCAAGTATGAATACAGATTTTCTTCTGGTTCGCTGAATCGTGCAGTCCGGAATAAATTTATCGACGTTTCAGAAGTGCCCGTCTACCAGACAATTAGTTAACTTGGTCAGGAACGGGTAGTATTTGATAGTCGCTTCCGGACACTTGGCTGCCTACATTCGTATGTTCCTCCGGATAAAACGTAAACTAAAGCTGTCCCACTTTACGACATGTTGGCACTTGGGGGAGGGGGAGGTACAGCTCCTACTCATTCTTACCTCAGCACTAGATAGGGGCGGGTGGTCAGCGTCACGCCCCGGCCACGCTTTAGCCTCATCTTCGTGAAAACATCAAATCTTACTTATAATCCGGGAGTTATTCGTAACAACTGTTATTCGGAAAAGTATTAATTTCATGTGTGTTTATCTGCAGTGAAATTCTTACATGGTTTGATTGTAAGGGAAATAAATTAATACTGTCGAGTGAGAGTTGACGTTTAATGTTTCATTTGCCTCACTACACAGTTGTATGTCGATCTGGCTGCTGCTACTTCTGTAAAATACTGTACACTAATCCCACATAAGCAGCTACGATAATTATCACCATGGCAACATTTATATTGTCGATTTATAAAGGGAATTTTGTAATGAGGTGTTCTGGCTGCTATACTGACATAAGGAGCGTCTTCTCAGTTCTCCACACTGAACGCACAGAGCTTTAAAGATTGGCTTTTGCGTATATTTCGCCACAGTTTTTGGTGAGCATACTAAATTTATAATTTCACAAATCAGTTATTACACATTCTTGGGAGAGTGGTGTTGTCGGGGGTTGCGACAGATACTTGTTTGGTTGTATATCAACGTTTCGGAAGAACGTACTGTCTCCATCTTTAGGTCTGAATTTTGGAGATTTATTAGGTTGGATTATATTAGTCATGTCAGAGACACTGGGCAGTCAATGGTAAGGACAGCGATTGTGACTAAGAAATAATATTCCTCTGAAACAGGGAACAACAACCAAAAAACACCACAATCTTAATTCGTACCACCATTCAAAAATCCTACAATTAATGCTCGTGTTCTTCATGATCTATCCTATTCTGCCATTTCAGTTTACTGTACCTTAGTTTCTATTCTATTTAATTCCTTGCACATTCAGTATGTTCTCTGTCTGATAATGGACCCATCATAAAGTCTTTCCCAGCTGAGAAAACAAAACTGGCACGAGCGGGGATCGAACCACCTACCCCAATCTGTGAGTAATCAAAGACTGCATTTCAAACTAGATTTTCTTTCACGTATATTATTAACCTTTAATCGCTGAAGTATGCCTGAGTAATAAATTAAGAATTCAATCCGTACCGCAAAGAAAACGCAACACTTCACCATTACAAAGATCAATTAGTTGGCGCTGTTTAAGGAAAAAATCCCAGATTACACTAAAAATCACATGAAACACACAATTATAAAATGCAGAGTTATTGATTGTTAAAGCATGTGGGGCATATACCGTATTTCCTCGACTGTAAGATGCACTTTTTTATAGATTAAAATGTCTGAAATCGGGGTGAGTCTTACATTTGTCGGCGTCTTAAGAATGGAATTGCATTTTTTTCCTCCTGAAAACTCATTATTAAATCAAGGGTGTGTCATACAATCGAGAAAATACAATAGTTACCACTGGGCTGAAAAGTCCTAATAACACGTAAAACATTATGACAAATTAGGAAAAGTAAGAACATCTTAATGTATGCCCTTTCCTTATATTTTTAAGAAAGTGAAGTCGATGCGTTAACGACAATTCTATGGAGAAAGCGACCGCTTTTGAAAACGCGGACGTAATTGGTATTTTAAACGGCAATCAATTTCGCGTGTGGTCGACGTCACAATTACAGTAAATTGATTGATGTTGTATTAATAATTGAAAACGTATCTGACCAACAACACGACAGTAACTGCTATCCAGAACTGAAACCTGAGATGCATGTTTTCAGCAGGGTGTGACCAACACTTCCCTCACTCTTCGTCTAGTGGCACTGAGCCCTTGGTTTTGAACATAATAGAATTCGGAAATACAAAATAATTAACCTTGTCACAGCAATTTAAATACAAACAACGTTTAAGTAACACCTTACCGGAAAAGTTGGATAGCGTCCTTCCCAACACCACCTCCGATGCCTTCTCACTCTTCCCTCGACCCTTGCGACTTAACAACTGGCCTCGTCTTGCCCTTCTCGCCCGTCTCGCAAAGCAAGCAGCAACCGTGGGATATTTAACCGACCACCAGTCCCACCCACATGGGTTCCATTACAACTCTTGGCTATTTCACGTAGACGCACGACGTTCCACTCTATGGCGTAACCATAGTATTCAACGAGAATTTATTTCATATCTCTCTCAGGCTATTTCACGTAGACGCACGACGTTCTAGTCTTTGGCGTAACCATAGTATTCAACCCCAATTTGAACCTGTTTTTTCTGTCATATATGCAGAATCATCGTCCTCTCTCAATGCTTGCGCTGCAATGTATTACTCACAAGAAAAACTAACAGAATATTTAAAAAGTGTAGCTTTTACGGAGACTGAAGTTGATGAAAGACTCTCGGGTTACATCAACGTGCTATATAAAAGATAAAACTTGTTACGCACCAGCCCTGAGGATGAGAGCAGAGATTGCTCTCGAAACGTTGGTAGAAGATATGGTTTATTCACCATTCAGCCACCTGACGCGGCTTGTAACCTCATTGAAGATGTGCACCAGGAGGTTATAAGGGGACCAAAACACTGGAAGAATGTTCTGTGTTCGATTCTCGCTGAGAGCGGAAACCAAGCATGAAGTTTGTTTCGAATATCACAGAAACAAAGATCAGAATATACGGAAAATTATCCTGCGTTCAGTTTCCAATGAAATGTTTTTCGTAGCTGCGACAATGAGTACGACAGAAGAAAGGTCAACACAAGAGTTGTCTGTTTGGAAGAGAAGGTCACAGAAACAACCGGCAAAACGCAGAACACTGTCCTGAGTTCGAGTCCTGACGAGGAAGTTTTATAGGAAAGCGTCACTGACTAAAGACTCCATTGGTAGCGAGCAAAAGACACGACGCCAGATGACATGCTTCACATATTTGAGTTCTACTCACACATAAATCCATCACAAGGTCTGGTTGTCATAGTGACGGTTTCGTCGAGTTATGTTCAACTATACAGTCAATTAATTATGCTTCCTGGCAATTTTTGAACCGAACACAATTGTGAATATTTCACCTAATTAGTTTGTTTAATTGAGTGAACATTTTGATTCTTTTATGTAAAAACTGACGCCGATGATAATTTAGCGTTTACATTGTAAATTCGTGCGCTGTATCATGATGTTTCGGGGTTTTCCTCTGTCCAGGCAAATTCCTAACTCATACCCATTCACCATTCGCTATCTTGTCCCACCAGCAAAGATAGCTCTCTTCTGGGAGGTTATAACATATAGTGTGGGAGGTACTGACCGATATTTCAGGTGCTCAGGCAGTACTCTGATGATAAAGGCAGCAAGCACCTCTGAAAATCTACAACATAAAAAAGGGGGAAATTTTGGAATTAAAGAATAGGCAAATATTCGCAAAACACAAAAATATTTGGCAAAAATTTATGCTTTTAAAAGCAGTTTCCAGCACGCATAATGCGTCCACGAACAAATTTGTCTTATGAGAATGAAACAAATACAGCTTAATTGTCCTCATTAAATCAAGGGATTATAGGCGAAACCTGAGAATGTTCTGTAAAAAGTGAAATTTGGTTGTACTCTATTGTTTAAAATTAGTTACCCTAGAGCTGCAGCCTACAGAATATATCTGGCTTATTGAATAAAGCTCTGCATAGTTAAAGCCCTAGCGATAATTAATCCAGTGAATCTAGAAGCTATTATTTTGCTGAGTAAAGTTCATCCGACTTACTTACTTCCTAGCAACAGAATTAGGTAACCATTTAATTACTCCGTACTCAGAGAACTACAAACCCTATGTTATCCTACAAAACAATTTTGCTCTATTGTGATATGGAAGATACCAACCAAGAATTATTAGCCGAATTTAACTGTGAATAAAGGAGGTTCATTACAATTCTCACTTTACATAGATGTTTCATGAATAGTCCCTTTATATTACGTAAAATATAAACAAAACAGAATCAAGACTAGGTCACCACTGCAAAGAATTCACTTAAAATCCCTCCGTACTCATATTTCATTATAATATTCACTCAGCGTTACATTATCTCTGCAACTTGTAAGCCTAAAGCATCATTAAAATTACGTGTAGATGCTGCCTTAACCACTTATAGCCAAGTCATAACAAAAATACCACATACTTCAAGAATAAATAACTCTGCATTTTTTCGTTTGATTCTCAGAATAATCAGCGACTCTTTCCATAAACACCATCAACCGATTGATCTTTGTAGTGGAGAATTGTGTTTTATTGAGATTATCAGTGCGTCGAATATGAAAATGATTCATTGTTCTGGCTTCGAAGGAGGGTGGCCCACAGTAAAATACTCCAAATTGTGAATTCAATTGTGATGCTCTGCGTCTGTTTGCTAGTGTTGTATCCCGAAGGATGTTAAAGGGATACAGGAGCGTAGACCGAGATGAAGTATGTTGACTAGGTGCGTTAGACCAGTGGTATTCAATTTGGGGTACGCGAAGACATCTTAGCGGGTACGTGAAATTTATAAAAAAAATATTTTATGATAAACACTGAATAATCAGTAATGTAATTTATTTAATTTATTTTAGATGTAGATTATATACTATGTATAACTTGAATTATACACCAACAAATTTGGGGGTACAAAGTTGAAGAGAAATTATATCTGGGGGTACGCGAACAAAAAAGGTTGAATACCACTGCGTTAGACACTTAAGAATTTATATTCAAGTCCAGTTGTAGCAACGCAGTAGATATGTTGATGAAACGTTACACTATTTCGTCATATCTCCGGTGTAGTCAGCAGACGTCCTTCAAGGGCAGTTATTTATAAACGGGTCGAAAATGTGTCATGTGAAAATTTCGTGTGCTACTGTAGCGTCGGGTTAAAGAGACTCGTCAGATGAGGTCGTTCTTAGGTTGGCACTATTTAGAGATGCGTGCGGTGTTTTTTTTATGTTAATGACCTTATCGGATTTACAGATCAATTTTCTAATAGTGTGGCCCATAGTTCACTAATTCTTACAGTTTCGTTCATAAGAAATACAAGTAGCAATTTGTAATAATAAGTACAAGTGTTGAACAACGTATACATAGTTGTACACAGTTGCAAATGCAGAAACTTCAAATTTCTTTTAAAAAAGGCGTTTTACTGTCGGACGGGTATATTTTGTGCGGGAAGGGACACTGTGCATATACACATTATTAATGACATCGAATACAATCATTAAGACTTATACGCTATAAGAACGGTATCAAACGTCTCTGATTAACGAACCGGTAAAACAGCAGGCTGTTATATCAGCCGAGGGACGGTACCTGCAAACTATTTTTTTTTATTTAGTGTTCTGTCTGACGACAGGGCCATATGAACAGGGTCCTTCCATCCTTTTCTCGGACTGGGTCCTGTTCATATACGTTCTTGGCAGATGCTCCAGAAGTGGTTTGCCATTGCCTTCTTCTGTGTGTGAATGGAGTAATTGTTGGGATGCCACGGAGAAACCGGGGAAGCCCCCGGAGGAAAACTCCGTGTTGCCTAGACCACGGCCTTGCCCAACACAAGTTATAAATTCGGGCACCGCCGGGAATCGAACCCGAGACCCCAGGCCAGCGTTCTAACCGCTAGACCACCGTGGCTGCCTGGTATAAGTTTAAATAGCTTTTAGCCGTAATAAATGCTGTCTTTTGACCGGAGGTTTCTACATGTAATAAATCCTATTATGATTGTTATGAATGAAAAGGTTTAAGGTCTAATTATACTTTTCTTTGTTATCCGTTGCTGCGAGATTATATTTTGCATTTATCTCAAGTCTCCTGAAAACATTTTAAAGTAAAAGCTATATATTTTAATTTAAAATATTCTGTTTGAAAACGCAAGCCTGCCCATCCCGCATTGTTTCACCATAGGGATGATAAGTTGAGGTGATGATACATACATACAATGAGCTCGGAACGTCGTTCACATTAATGGGTTCTGTCATGTCAAACAATTTGGAGTTTTTTGACTACAGACCTACCGTTCCCAAAAATACTCTTGAAATGTGGACTAACAGTAAACGTATAATAAACAGACAGAAGATTATCGTACCGCACGATAAGCTCTATTTTGCGTCACGTCGGTTCTTAGTTTACGCCGGACTCACGTCAAAGTTTATTAAATGAATCCGCCGTTAAGATCTACCACGACTTCTGCTCTGTGCATTTGTCGGTGTGTGACCAGTACTTAACCAATTACAACGGGAACAAATTAATTGAAGAATTTCTGCAATGTTATAGATTTGCAGCAATAATTTCCTGTCTGCAATGAATGAATTGAAGACAAATTCGGCATGGTAAATTTAAAATCAAAGACGACAGAATTTTATCAATAATGCGAATTTTGATAAATGCTGTAACCAGAGATTATTTGTTTGTGATTCCTATCAATTAGGACTAACCACAGAACAGTTAATTATAAATATATTTTAATTTTTGGTTCCGAAACAGCGTGTGTTAATTCCGCGGTCTGTTGAAGAGCTTCTGATTGGATTAACGGGGCTTGGAAGATTTGACA
>NW_019060657.1:279680-304625 GCF_000696155.1 Zootermopsis nevadensis | reverse complement strand
CCGGAACACCGCCCCAAGTACTGGGGTTCGTATGAATTCTATTTAGGGACAGGCTAATGCGCGAACTTGATAATTATTATGTGTGTCCAGACGACAAAATAATGTAAGGCCGGAAACAGGTGTTTCAACCAGTACTTTGAGAGCATTTCTTATCTCCCTAGAACGCTACGTGATCCGCCATCCTGATCGTCCTTAATTTGTTCACTATTAATATCTGGTGAAGAATAGAATCTATGAAACTGCCCTTCGTGCAGTATTAAATATAAATGAGTTTTATTACGAAATAAAAATAAAAGTGTGGAAATAGTTTTAAAACAAAAACCACGTAAACAATCACAGTTAACATTTATGCACCAGAACTTATTCCACGAATTTTCAGACGTAGCCTACCGGAGCTCCAGTAACGAGGGAATTTTAACACGATTCCCCTTCAACAATCCCGAGGGATTCAGCGCCCGGAAGTAAAATTCGGTATTCTATTTGTAACTTTCAGAATGATTATGAAAACCCCTGCGAGAAAGAAAGAGAGACATGTCCTAAGGTTGCACTAATCATGAAGAGTTAGTCTCAGAAAGGAAACGAAATACATAAGTCAGTAATTGCAAAGCAGTAATTAGTGTAATAAATCAGCATATTTCATTTATACGATTAGCTAACATTTGAAGACCGGATCATCTGAGAATACATTTTTTATTTCTATTTATTTACAGTTTATTTAACGACACTGCACTGTCAGTAACTCAGACTTTATGGCATCGAACGATTATTGTTTTATTATTATTTAGTGTTCTGTCTGACGACAGGTCCATATGAACAGGATCCTTCCATCCTTTTCTCGGACTGGGACCTGTTCATATACGGTCTTGGCAGATGATCCAGAAGTGGTTTGCCATTGCCTTCTTCTGTGTGTGAATGGTGTAATTGTTGGGATGCCACGGAGGAAAACTCCGTGTTGCCTAGACCACGGCCTTGCCCAACACAAGTTATAAATTCGGGCATCGCCTGGAATCGAACCCGAGACCGTGATAGTGATCGTGGCCTAGATTAAGGTATTACCCCGGCATTTACCTGTAGAGATTGAGGAAAACCACGAAACTTCTTAGTGAGGATAACAAGTCTGTTGAAATTCTATTGGTTTCTGTTTTACGTGGACCCTCTAAAGGTATTTTTAAAACGGGAAATGAAAACAGGTAAAATATGTAATTCATGATAAATCTGCCTTTTTAAATAAATGCGTGTATTTTTATGTATTTTTTCTGCAACCCTGCCAGTTGGCAAGTGACTCTTCAATGAGGTACCTGGTCGGCGCAGTTATCGACCGAAATGCTCATGCCTCAAACTTCTCCTTCCACATTGTTTGTTTTAAAATACGTCGAGTGATGTGGGAAGGGGGAGGGGGCATTATAAACTTGAAATCAAAGTTTGGTGGCGATGCTTTCAACACGGAAACATTACCATGTCTGTATCGGGCTACCAAAATAGACACTACGGCTTGGACCAAAAGTCATGCAGCGTTCGTCCCGCGATATACTGCAGTCACAAAAAACGTGGCAAATATGTGTCACTGATACGTGTATATTTCTAATAATATGACTGAATGAAGTCTGCTGGGTTGTAGCTCCGTGTAGTCTGGTAGAAGTTTGAAGTAGAGAATAATTAAAAAAGAATATTATTCACGTAAACTTTATGCTTCAAAATGTTGTTAGCAGATACGAGACTCACAACAAGCGAAAAATAGTAAGAAAAATACAAACTTCCTCAATAGCAGATATTATGTAATATTGCAGAAGATATTGGAAAGAAGTTCAACGAATGAGCTTTAGCAAGATCAAAGTGAAAATTGTAAAAATATTAACTAAAATCGGAAAGATGGTAAGAAAGACGCCGAGGAATATGAAGAAATATGTAATAAATGTAAAAGGCAAGTAGGCCTAATACTAGAAAGGATTCTGACGGTGATGTTGATGATCTAAAAATCCTTAATCATAATTCCGGAAAGTCTGTTAAGAAAGGAAGATGAACTGTGATGAGTCTTCACCGTGGTTCCAGAAACGAAATTAGATTTTTCTGAGGAATAAAAATTGGAGTAGTGGCAATCATACGCACTGAATGGAGAGAACGCACTGTTACCAACCGCCACGAAATAAGAAGTAAGACCACTGAGTTATAAAGATTCAAATCACATGCGAAGGCTTCAGAATTTACCTCCCGTAATTCATTCGTCATATATGCATATATTTTAAATTACTAACCGTCTAAAAAATCTAGCCGGAATGTTTGTAATGAAGACAATAAAATTCTCTGTTAGGTACATGTAACGTTATGAACGTAAAAACGTATTTACTGTGCGGTTACTGGTTTTTTGGGGCAAACGGCGGTAATCATCCGTAACTGTTTGAGGCTGAGGTATGGAGGTGCCGAGGTAAACTTGTGCGCGTTTCTCAGCCATGAAGATTCATTGCTATTCACTTCAAAGAAGCTCTTAAGCACGCCTTTGATGAATTACTGATCCGGTTAACAGAAGCTGTGCCAGCAGCTGCCGTGCTTACAGTGATAATCGTAACTCATAAGCTTTCATGCAGACAAAGAGACTGAACAAATTTTCATAGTTCACTTAAAATAAGTTACTTAAATCAACAAAAAAATTGACCGACTAGAATTGTCTGTTTACCATGCAATATTCTTTATGTCTGTGTGTGTTATGAATGACTGACAAAGTTCTCAGTAATGAAGCTAAATGACAGCGTTCTTTTCTACAAGTGTTGCTACCATTAGCCAGCTCTTAGAATTAATTTTACAGAAAATAAAGTAATGAAACGAATAAAGGAATTTTTACTCCATGTTGGATAAAAGAATATTTATTTTTTACAGAAGGACAAAATTATGTGACTTGTCTTTTAGATTGTGAAGCCAGAGTAGTCTTTTATATGGTTACCGACGTTTCGGAGGAACGTGTCGCCTCAAATTTGATGAGTGTTGAAAATTAACTAGTAGAGAAATATTAAAATATTACATAAAACATGAAAAATGATGGTCTAATGTAAATCGAATATTTCGATAAAGAACATCATTTAATATTTTAAATGTTAATTATGTAATATTTTAATATTTAATAAGAATTTATTGTGATTAGACGGACAAGATTTAATATATACTTATTATATCACAATATGACGCAACTTTACCATCTTATAGTAGAGAAATATAAAAGTCTTGATTTGAGACTAGTCATATTTAAGATCAATGGGTTAATGTTTATTAATTTTTTTTTATGATTTGTGACTTTTTAACGAATAGTTTGTATTGGGTCATCAGATTCTTTGACAATGCCTCTTGTAACACAGGATTTTTTTATTACAGACTGCAGAAGAATACCGTTCAAGGCGCACTACTTAAATAGTTTCGCGCGGAACAGCTTCACGTTGACACAGAGAGTATTTGCTCGGTTGACTGGCAAGCAGTCTCGTCCCTCTTGCTTATACGGAATCATTCAGGGACGGCTTGTCTCATTGACGGTTTTCAGCAGACTCGATTCCACCCACTCTCGTCCCTTGATTTGCATGAGGCAGCACGGCCATTGGCAACAAAGCCCTGTCTCCTAGCAACTCTGATACGTATCAAAGGAACCAAGCAGCTGGGTAAATATATATCATGATACAGTACTGCCCACTATTGCTGAAACTACCTCGCATTAGTGCACGAATTAAATTAATGTCTGAGTACATGTTAGTATCTCGTCATCAGAAGACAGGCGGGCAAAATTATCTTAGGGTGGCTAACAAATCCTTTGAAAGGGTTACAAAGTTCAAATATTTGGAAACAACAATAACAGATCAAAATGATACTTGTGAGGAAGTTAGGAGGAGACTAAATTCCGGAAATGCTTGCTACTTCTCAGTCCAAAATATTTTGTCTTCCCGTCTGATTTCTAAGAACCTGAAAATTAAAGTATACAAAACAATAATCGTGCCTGTTGTTTTGTATGGGTGCGAAACATGGTCCCTCACTCAGAGGGAGGAACACAGATTGCAGGTGTTGGAGAATCGGGTGTTGAGGAGGATATTTGGGCCTAAGAGGGAAGACGATGGGGCGTGGAGAAAACTGCACAATGACGAGCTTAAAAATCTGTACTGCTCCCCCAGTATTGTGAGATAGGAGTTGAAGGAAACTGGATTTTGGTGGCCCAGGACAGGGTCCGGTGGAGGGCTTTGGTTAATTCGGTGATGAACCTTCGGGTTCGGTAAGCCATCTAGTTAGTTAGTTAGTAAGTGTTGTAACCACCCCTAGTTGTGACACGTACTCAGACAGTTTTTCTTACACGTTCCTCAGTATTTTAACTTTGCCGTTTGTGAAGGCAAGGGAATTTCTCACGTAGAAATCTCGCACCCAATCACTTCTGTCCGCATGTGTCCGTTATTGCTGCCGGAAACTAACGTTTTGATAAATTTTTAGTAAAAATTAATCCAAAATATCAGATAAAATGGAAATCGACACAGCCTTTGATTTCTAACGTGTGCAGACGGACGGACTGATTTCAACAGGCGCCTCGCATGGAAAGAACAAGATTATAACCAGTCATTAAATTGACAAAGGATACCGTTTCTATTCAATACCGCCTTCAGTTGCTAAGATTATATAGCGTCTTGTTATAGGATAATCGGAAAACAATTAAAATGAAAGGTGCGGTTATCACCTAATTTAAGATAAGCCTAATACCCCGGCATTTGTCTGGAGGGACTGAGGAATACCACACGAAATTTAGCATAACCTGTCTCTGGACTGAGATTTGAACCAGAAACATCCAAGATACGAAGCAGGAGCGTTCAAAAATATGTTAGGTACGTCTAATATAATTATATTAACATAATGAAACAACAATAAATGGCTTCATCGTTCACATTTGTCCTCTATTTGGAACTGTTATTGTGAAATGTAAAATTGAAAGACACGGGCTCATAGATAAGTAATCTTATAATTAAAGTATCTTAAGAAAGAGGAACTTGTGGAATTTGTCTTCTTATAGTTCATTTCCTGGAATTACGTGACATCGTTTTCCCACTTCGTACTCTGAGCTGTTTGAGTTTAATTATTGGAAAATATAAGTTACTGCGATGTAGCTGGTAGCTGTAGAAGGTAAGTTAGTTTCATCATTTGAATTCCGTGAACCTTCGTCCTCTCGAAAAGCACTGTCAGACTGCGTAACATCAGTGACTGAACGGAATCGATAAATGTTTGTTTCGAGACGAAATAAGTCAAAGGTAACGGGGAAAAATCATTCGAGTACACGAGATACATTCTCAGGCTCGGCAACCAACAGAAATGTGTAAACTTTTGTATGTACTTTTCTCTGGTAAATATGTTAGTCGTAAGAACCGGACAAGGGGGCTTGGGGACTCAGGCTCTGTCTTCCTGCCCGAAATGCTTCACTGTACCCGACCACGACGAGTCGCATTTTGTGGCAAACCTAGTTGACTGACTCCACGTGAAACATTCTTTCTTGAGAGAACTGTACTCGCGTAACTAGTCACGAGATCCATAAGCTTTTACTATTCCCGAAGTTAATTACAGCGATATTTCACGTCCTCACGGCGGTAAAGATGTAGATTTTGGTTTTATCGTTTATAACGCCGTGTGGATAGATACGTTTCGGAGGAACATATTGCCTCCATCTTCAGGGTTGAAAAGACCTGTTCACTTTTCATGTTTGCTACTATAGGGTACATACAATTATTTACAATGGCCTATGCACATGCAGTATTTGGGGCGTTTCAATAACTACTACATTACAAAATTTTATGCGCGGAGCTCGGCAATTAATGGCCGGTATTAGTGATCAATGCATATTTAATATTTTGATTCTGCACTACACATTTAAGCTTGGTTTAAATTTTAAGCAGCCCCTGCAGAATAATACTAACCTGTAATTAAATTACATTAGTAATAGGGAATAATAATATTCATCCGTATCAATACTTCCAATACTTCAATTGTTACGTAATCTATGTACGAATGTGATACGGCCCAGTGCATCAAAAAAGTAATAACAATAATAATATTTCCGAAAAATAATAACAGTGAGGCCTCACTAATTCTAATGTCATTAGTTAGGATCCACTATAATTTGGACAGCCTTCTTTACGCATGCATTTTATTTACGCAGAACGCAGATTTTTCTGAAACGAAAATTTAATATATAAATGTTTGTCGTATATGTGTCTTAACACTGTCTAAGTTGATACATTTTGCTGGACTATGAATAATGTTTCTTGTATTTAACAACTATGACTTGAAAATGTTTACATAAGTTACAGTATATTTGTATAAAAAAAGATTTTCAAAACAAACACTTCAAATTGCATATACAAAAACTAGCGTACCATTTAATTCGCTTAAAATCTCTCACCTATTCGACCACCACACCCATCAACTCGCCCTCATAGCAAATCAATCAATCAATCACAATTTCGTTCACTCGCTCAATCTACAAAACTCACTCATACACTGGAGGACGCACCATTTGGCAACTCAATTTGAAACCCCGATCTTTACTGTTTTATATCTCTCGTTGCTTAAAATGTTGCGAAGCAACAGAGTCTGTGTAAATGTTAAAGAATGGTATTTCGGAACTGTAATCTTCGCAACGCTGCGTTGTGCTCTTAAGTATGTTCAGTGCTTTCTATCTTTACGTTTGTCAAGTGGCGCCGTGTAATGCCCATGTAATTAACTCTTCTGTGAACTCAGAAAGTTGCTCGACTAGACATTTATATGTCTGTTAATTAAGTTTCTTAATTATGGTTTTAATTAATGTTGCTCATTTCTTTCTCATACTTTATTTCAGGTTTGTCTTCTACGTCTGAACCACGTTGCCTGAAAGGGATGCCCAAACTATCTGTGCAAGGCAAGTGAAAAAACTCGATCTGACTCAATAGTTTAGGGATGCTGTGTAGCTGATGACAACCTAGCAGTTCAAGAATTTCCCTTCCCAAAACCTAAGGCTCCTCATCACATTAAAACAGCCGATTTTGACACTGTCCTGATGAGACCAGATCAGACTTGAGGTTCTCACAGCGGTGAGTATGAAGATATCCGTCTTCGAGATCAGATCAGTCCACATCCTTTCACCCAATATCTCTTAGATTTCCTCCCATCTACACTTGTATGTTCGTCTCGCTTTAAGATTTCCCAACCAAACATTTTTGTTCAGGAAAAGAAGCATCATGTTTTCAGATGTTCAACAAAGTAAGAGCAAATATGATTTCAAGTTGCTTGATGTAGTCGATATTTTTAACAAATGTACAGAAACTTAGAGTCTTGATGGATGCTCTCCACTTGCCAACTGAGGAGGCAACGTTTGTTCAGATACGGCGTTGTCAACTAGGAAAGCAATGAAGGTTATTGACGTTTCGCAATAATGTCACATGACATCGAAACAGGTCCTGGTGAATAAATGCGGGATCTGTATAGTAGGCTACTTCTGCTACTATAGGCGTTTTTTGACGTAAATACGTATATATTTTAGGGTCAGTGTCATTCGGCAAAAATGTGTAACGAAAATGTGTTACGAAAAAGGGAAACGAAAAAGTGTAACTTCATTGTTATGTTACCTAGGAAACGTCATCTGTTTACCTATAAAACATTTCATTACCTTACCTTACCTTACCTTACATTACATTACATTCAGCTACCACAGACCCATCTTAAGCGTAACTAATTCAAGTTAAATAAGCAAAGTCTTAATTAAACTTTACACGATTGTAAAGCGGATATAAAGGAAATATTTAGAATAAAGCCAATATATAAACTTCCTTTCCGTATAGACGTATTTACGTCAAATTCTCCGGAATCGTGGTTCCACTGTCAACATTTTCTCAATATTTTGTTACAGAATCCACACGCAGAACAAAGGAGCATTTACGTAAATTTAATTAAGGCGTAAGAACGACATACAATTAATACTCATTCTTTATATGTTATATTCTGTTCGATAGGAGCATATCAAAAATGCTTTGTTGATGCACCCAACATCAGATTAAATTGCGTTGAGTTATATTTTCCAGCCTGCTGTCTACAAACCTCAGATTCAAATAAACGAAACTGCAGGCTAATATTACGACCTGAAAGTCATTGAGAACAGGGCGGTGATTAGAATATATGAATCTCAACGAGAAGTACAGAAGAAATGAGACAATTATGCGGTTATGAGCTTCATAATATTTTCTATTCAACAAATATTCATATTATTAGGGTAAGTGAATCAAACAAGGGTAATATTGGCGGAACCTTTAAATGGCCGGGTGATATGAGAAACGCATAAAAGTTGAAGACGTTACTTGGAGGCCTAGTCGTAGATGGGAGGATAATATTAAAATAAATCTTAAATAGACAAGTTGTGAGGTTGTTGACTGGGTTCGGATGTCTCAGGATGGACCACGACCAATCAATTTAGACACTTGCATCAGGTAATTTCCACTTCGTTCTAGCAAGTTTGTTCTTTCGACACTCTGAATACCTTCGGATGCGAAATGCCGTTACGAGTGACGTTAAAATCCTTTGATATTTTAAATAAATCTTTTGCCCTTTCCTGTCGTAATGAGGCTCAAACAATAGCGTGTATTATCTGATTTGGAAAGTTCATTTGTTGTGTCTGGTGGCCCGTTTGCATTTTTCCCTCGCCTTTCATCCATTCAATGTATTTCAGATAAATGCTACCTTTACGTTTAATTAATAGCGGCACTGAAACATTTCTTTTGTGGTCTACATTCACTATTGTTAATTAAATAAAAACACTCTTGTTTTACGACATGTCTCCACGCTAAAATACACGGGCTAGTGGATAATTAATGACAACAAATTTTTCAAGATTTAGCAAAAAAACAGCACGTAATATGAGGTGTATTGCTACGTCACTGGCAGTTGATAATCACGTAGTTTTTTGGTTTGATGGCCGAACAGTTTTTGTTTCTATGATAATCTAATGTGAATACAGGACTTTGATCCCAATCAAATTCGCATTTAAATTTATGCAGTGGACAGACCTTAAAAATTTCAAACTGCTCTACACGGCAAACCATTTGGTGGATATTCTTGTAAACCGACGCTCAGCGTCGCTATGCCATTTGTCTCGAAACACCAAACGACGTCATATCCGAATAACCTATAGTCGAAAAGCCGTCTTTTTGTAGCGACCACGTTGTTACAGGCCATGTTTAGCGCAGGGGATTTTCCGTATGACCCCGAGTAATGAGGTATGAATTCAGCGTAACCTGAGAAAAAAATAAAGGTCTTCTGTTGCAGTTCTGTTGGGTGCCAGATCAACGTTTCATGGTCCGATAATGCTAGACACAACTGAATTTGTTCCTCCCAACTGTTGGGTGCAGTGCCATCATTTGAACTGATGGTTGTTGTCAGTTTCAACGCTGACGTGTATATCTATGTCAGTTCCGTGGATTTCGAACAACGGTGGCGTTTTATCGCGAAATGCAGACATGGAGTATATGTAGGAGGGGTCAGATAGCGTATTATTCCTACGTGCGTCACAGAATCATTTTGTTCGATTAAACAAGCAGAAAACAAATTTGAATATTTGGTACTTCTGTAAATTACGGTCCTATGACGTAATCTTTGAAAATAACATTATAATATTGCATAAATATATACTCCGTGAATTGGATGGTTTTTCGATAAACTAATGATGCTCATATAATAGAAAAAATTACTCTTTTTTTATGGAAATCGGCAGCTAATTACCGTGCTGACATTAATTCGCCAGTGATATTGTATTTGAGTAGCTAAATTCAGTCCAAACCCCCACAATGTATTCATTTATCTAATTGTTAACATCCAAATCTACGCAAAAACCTTGCACTGATCTATTCTTCAGGTTTAGGAAGTAAAATCTTGTGTGCATTTTTTATTTCGCCAATGCTTTTCTATTTTCCCACCCATCGATTATCCTTAATTTGATCAATCACATATCATATCAAGGAACTTTGTTATCTTGTTGGTCATTCGTTTGTTTAACGATTCTGTATCAGGTCTTACATGTCGAATGCGTCATGGTTGCGAGAACTGGATTTCGATCAGGGAAGTGAATACGTTAAGTGGACAGTGCGACCCCTTCTCATGTTTCAGATGGAGGAAGCCCTATTAAGGGTTGCATCCACTTACGTCCACTTTTGGCATACGTGGAATGCTGCATTTGAATATAACCATTCTACGAACGTTTGTTGCATTGTCTTAGACTATACTGTGATATGAAAGGCAGTTGGGGACAGCCAACAAGGGGTGGTCCTCCAGGCTAGGGGTCATGCTTAAGGTGAAGAACCCCTAAGTATGAGAAATATAACATTACGAGATGATAAACAGGGCATGGGGTTTGGACGGATTCTTCAGCACGTCTGGTAGGATGGGCGGAGTACGTAGCACGATTTGGGTGATGAGAAACTTTAATCTGAAGGCTTATAAGAAAAGGGCACTTTGGGGACTTTGCTGTAGATACAACGATTTGTATTAAAATCTACTTTAAAGAGATAGGGATTGAAGAACCATTATTTTATTAAGAAATATTTTATATGTTGAGTATAAAGCTGTTAGTTGCAATGTAGAATGTTGTAATTGTACGCTGTTTGACCGCGCATTTTTTGTAAATGAATTTTTTCGAATAATTTTGTCGTTTTACCTTTCATCTTACCACTCCACTTCTTTCGTGGTTATATTGAAATTGATTGTAATGCACATTTTGATATAACGTAAACCAAATTCCAGAGCTTGCGACAGACGTAGAAACATGTTCACTGACAGTAAAATGTTTGCTCTCGGTCCATATCTATTCATATGCCATTTACCTACAGTATATTGATTGGCTGATTGTGTCATATGTTACTACAATCAGCGGGACTTGAACCTGTGTTCTGTTGAGCGAAAGCGGGAATAATGAGTGAAACACAGCTGATAACAGTTCCATTCTTTTTTGTGTTCTGTGCTTTATTCAGAGAGACGTGTCACCTGTGTTATTGATTTTGCAGGCTATAAACTTATTTAAGGACATTCTTACAAACGAATACTGTGTTTTGTATTAGTCGTATTGACAAAAGCGGTGAAGGAGTATAAGTTAATTGAATAAAAATTTTCTTGGATATTATCCATCGTCTAGTAAATATAAAACGTAAAACGACGTTTCGGAGATGGGACTCTATCTCCGTCTTCAGGTTCCTACACAGTTGGGCCCACTAGATAGAGCTAATCCCTATCTCCGGACCTTCACCATCGTCAAGAAGTTTTAGATTTGAGTATAAGTTAATTTAAGCTTTCAAAGACGAAGTTTGTCTAAGTGTTATTTAAGAATTCAACCCGTACCTCAAAGAAAACACAACTCTTCATCAATAGAAAGATCTATTGGTTAATGCTGTTTAAAGAAATAATAGATATTTACAGTAAGAATTACATGAAATCCATGAATACAGAACTAAAGTTTATTGTTTGTTAAAGCAGGCGTGATATACATTTACTAATGGGATTAAAAGGTTTAATGAGGCTGTAATAATGCTATAGGTTATATAATATTGAAACTTATGGGAGAATATTGTATTACTGTAGTCTGGGTTCTAGTGTAATCAAGTGATTGACTCGCCCAGAATAAAGAAGTGTCACTTACTAATCTCCGGAAGTGATTCCCGGAGCTGCATGCGGTGGAACAGTGCATCGATCATTACTCCAATTAAAGCACTAATTCCTTCTATGTCATTACATCCCATTGATGTGAAAGGGCTCGCACGTATTTGTATTATTACAGTTTGTTAATTAGATGTTTGTTCTGAAAAGTGAACTCATTGTAGATTCGATTAACGTCTGACCTAACCTAGAAACACATTTTCTCAAATTATAGAATAAAATTATATTAAGTGTCTGATATTTAGCTCTCGTTGAACACTGTAGAAGCCACAAAGTGAATAATTATTTATACCAGCCGACATTTCAGATTTAATTCTTAATATTTGTAGTTGAATATTAATTAACCCTTGCCTCTTATCGAACGCAAATGGTTCATTATCATGTTCGAAGAAATCCATCTCCTCTTCCTGATCTAAGCCAGATAAAATCAACCCATTTCCTTATATATTGTTTTCTAGACGATGGGGCGTGGAGAAAACTGCACAATGACGAGCTTAAAAATCTGTACTGCTCCCCCAGTATTGTCAGGGTGATTAAGTCGAGAAGAGTGAGATGGGCGGGACATGTAGCGCGCATGGATGGGACAAGAGGTGTGCATCGGGTACTGGTTGGGAAACCTGAAGGGAAGAGACCGCTGGGGAGACCTAGACGTAGATGGGAGGATAATGTCAGGCGGGATCTAAGGGAGATAGGAGTTGAAGGAGACTGGATTTTGTTGGCCCAGGACAGGGTCCGGTGGAGGGCTTTGGTTAATTCGGAGATGAACCTTCGGGTTCGGTAAGCCATCTAGTTAGTTAGTTATTGTTTTCTAATAGCCATTTTATGATTACCTCCCCACATACGTTCTATCACCCAATTGTTCTCTTTTCAAGAAGTGTTTTGACTAATGTCCTACGTGAATTTCTTGTAATAGCGATAGTAGCAATATTAGTTGTAGTGACCTAAAACATATTTCGCTCATTTCATGTTTCCTGGTTTGAACAGATCATGCCAGTCAGATCCGAATGCCTTCGGTTTTTTCTTTAGACGTAGCAATTTATACCACGAGTCTCTTTTTAATTTAAGCTTCAAGTAAAATGTGGTTTGAATTGGGCAGATAAGATCCAACACCTTAGTTGGGCAGTCTAAAGGAAATGGAAAACTCGGAAGACACCGGCGTAGATGGAGTGGGAATTTGTGGGTTGAATTAATCTGGTTCGGGATAGAGTCAGCAGTGGGGGATTTCGAGCTTCTATACATGGACTCCTGTTTGGAACCTCAGTACCAAGTTTAATTAAAATCTGCTGTGTGGTACCGGCCATGAAACATGAGGATTGGCTCATAAACACTACATTCCCTTTATTCGTCAATTTCTTGCACTTTGTCAAAGAGCTCGTCATAAATTAGAACGTGTTTTTTTTTTACCGAGTCTATTAATGTGTTGACTGAAGCCACTGAATTTCAAAAGAGCCTTACAGCATCACAATCTTCTACTAGGAAGGAGCAGTCCGTAGACTTCTTCACTGCGTTGTACATGTTCTGTGCTTCAGGGGATGGCTTTATGTGTAAGCGTAATAACGTCCAGAAACTTCCGGCGAAATCAACAAAGTTTCATAGTTCCAGAAAGTCCGATCAAATAGTTCTCCTTATTGTATTCACTCGTCCAAGGGTATGTAGTGTGCATGTGACACATTCGGAACAAGCAGACTGGAAGGTTAATTCAGCGGTCAAAATATTGATAGGCAACTTTTTTTTGTCTATACAGTACAACCCGATATTCTATTTTCAGGGAATTTTATCGATGTCTGAACGTGAATATCGGAATGGTACTTCATGATCTATCGCCCGGCTGTGTTGAACCTCCTTAGAAAAAAAGAGATCTGGCTAAAACACATACGTACTGAGCTGCAATCAGATTCCAAAGCATTAATACACGTATTTTGTTTATCAAATCTAAAACTTCTTGACGATGGTGAAGAGTCAATTGAATAAAAATTTTCTTGGATATTATCCATCGTCTAGTAAATATAAAACGTAAAACGACGTTTCGGAGATGGGACGCTAATCCCTATCTCCGGTCCGGAGATAGGGATTAGCTCTATCTAGTGGGCCCAACTGTGTAGGAACCTGAAGACGGAGATAGAGTCCCATCTCCGAAACGTCGTTTTACGTTTCATATTTACTAGACGATGGATAATATCCAAGGAAATTTTTATTCAATTGACGTATTTTGTTCCTTATTAATTTCCAGACATTCGCCGTCATCAAATTTTAAATTTTTACAGGTACACTGGTATATACCTATGAGTCCAGACGGCTTTACGATCCAGAACATCAACATATTGACCGCGTGAGAATTTCTGGATCTCCATTCGATTAGATTTTGTCATCCCTTGGCTTGTTTCGTTAGCTGTTCATATATTATTAACATCAGCCGTCAGCTCTCACTTGTTAAGATTTATGCACTACGCATTGCGTCATCTCCAGGTGGTAAACTGGTCCTTAAAGCTAACAGCATATCCATGACACACAATACAATGACATTTTAAGTACGGGACACAGGAGCATACTAAGTGGGTCCCTTGTCAAAACGGCATGGCGCGCTCACTGGATACGGAATGCTGAATAAGCAGCCAGGTTCAAGCGACAGGGAGTGGTCCTTTAGCTCGGAGGCTGCGAGGGGAGGCTGACATCTCTTAGTGTGTTGCGAAGTGTCACATAGGGACCCGAACTACTCGTAAGTCAGAAACTAAACGAGGGAAGAATGAATCTAAGGAAAAATTCAAAATATTTACAGAATTTTAGTCGGGGTAACTGAAGGGGTAATGTTATATTGAATTAGTAAGCGCAGGTTTCGGTACGAAATGAGTTCTTAAATGTAATTTAGACTAGCTTCGGCTTCGGAGGGAATTTTCGTAAAATTTACACCAGTACAATCACAATGACATGTTTCGATCAAGAGATATATTCACAATGACTACAAATTGGTTACCACTTCATTACTGTGCTATATTTGATTAATTTTTCCGAGGGGTCCGTTATAGAATTTATTTCAGTAAAATCTAAGAGCTCTGACGATGGTATTTTAAATTAATATTAATTGATCTCTGGACGCCTTCGTCGTTTGGTACTCCATAAATAACACGACATTTTGGAAACTGGATCTGTTATCGTCATAAAATTAAATTACAAATCTAATAAGGCTGTATTTATTTCAAAGAGCTTCCGAAAAATTGTGTTACTTTTATATAATTAGACAAAGGAAAATTCTCAATATTGTTCATTAGTTTAAATGAGACTGACTACAGAAAAGCATTAAAGTTTCGATTGAAATAATAAAAAATTCAGTCTACATCCTCCCACTTATTTTAGGCCTCTTTTAAGATTTTTCCACAATAAATTTTATAAAATGTATTAATTATATGAGAGTACAGTTAACTTGAAGACATTGTGTTCCATTAGGCGTTCAAGTGTTACGTAATTGTAAAGAATTCCGAAAGCTAGTGTAACACATTAATCAGTTTAACTAAGGGCGAAATCCGTTCAAGCGCCTTACAGTGTTCACAGTTCAGTTATCTTCCCCTGAACTCCCTAAGTTTCTCTTCTTACAGATGCTGAACGTTGAAAAGGAGCGACACCTCACCTTATTATAGCTAACCTTTACTCACAACAGGGGTAACCAACTAATGATTGCCTTCGTGGCAGAGATAGAAATATAAGACACTATTTTTCCCAATTAGGTGACGCGTATGAAAAATATGATAAACATATCACTGTTCTTGAGGACATCAGACAATGCAATATATTCGGAGAACGAAGTAAAAGTCTAGGCATTTTTAAGTTCGGCTTGAAAGTCAGTGAGCCTATATATATATATAGGAAAATTGATACAGAATTTTAGTCGGTAAACATGACTATAAGGGGATGATATTGTTGCTTCATATTGTGATGCTCTAATTGTAAATCGAACATTTCGATAGAAAGAGCATCATTTTAATATATTTTAATATATTTTAAATATTTTAATTATTAAATGTTAATTATAGTAATAATATTTTAATATTTTAATATTTAATAAAATATTTTATTGTGATTAGACGGTTAAAATAAACAATGACTATAAGGGATAATTTGGAAAACTTAGACGTGAATACTTTAATTTTTTTAAATTTTTTTTAAATACGTAGCATATACGGTGTAGCCGTGACTGATTTGTCTCACGTATGGATAAAGTCACAGTGTATTTTGAAAACGGTTAAAAACTTCTTGGTTTTATAAAAGACGAGGAATTTGTTGACTAACTGAATAGTTGTTGGATTCTCAAGAATGACTTTGCTTTTGTGACTCTTAAAATTTTAAAGCCCAGTGGTAATTGTGTGTGCCACCTGAATTAACTAAATTTTATCCATGGAGTGTATTTACCGCCAGAACTTAATTTAATTTCTCTCTGCATCTTCTAGTCAATCGTGAAGGACACTGGCTGTTATATTACGAGTAAAAAACTCTTATAAAAGACAGTACTGACTGTGGAGCTTGTCATGTTATAACCTCATTCTTTCCGCTTCATAAGTTATTTACAATGACAAAGAAATGTTAACTCTGCAGAGGAACTGCAAGATTGTCTGTTTATTTGCAAATAATATTTGCTTTGTTTTCGGGATTCATAATTAAAATTGTATATTCTCCTACCGTTGTATTCAAACAAGACATATAGTAATTTGAAAATTGAGCTCGTAGTCCCATTTGAAATATTGATAAAGTTAATAAGTTGAAACACGTATCTGCATTACTGTGATAACAAACGATTTCTAACAATGCATCTGATTTCAAATGCCAAATGTGTTTAGTTGATGAGTTTTCCACCAGATGGCAAAGAATTACAATGCACAGCGGAAACTGACGTAATAATGCCACACGATACACCCATTTAATTGTCGTGTTCTGCGACGTAATTGCTTTTATAATATGAATGCAATTCATGTTTTTACGTCATAAAACTTTATGTAACTGACGGTGTAGTTGTATCGGCGTTGCGTTTTAGTGCTTTAGACCGCATAAGTTTGTAAACGTATTTCAATATATATATATATATATATCCAGCTTCGAATATTTAATTTTTTAACAATTAAAGGTCTTTGTTTTATTATTGGTTTATGTAAAGACACTCTAAAGTGTTAAAATTATATCGCATTGAATGGAAAGATTATTAATGAAAAATGAATTGGAAAGGATGCCGAAGGAAACAGTTTGGCCTATATTAAATTACTATTGCAGTATTCCCTGGAAGGAATATATAAATTTACGTTGCATATATTCTTCAAGATAAAAAGAATACACTTAAATGTGAACCGGAATGGAAAGGGTTGTATTCGTTCACACCATTCAGATAGATTTAGAATGGCTGTAGGCCTATGTTTTTGCAGGATTGAAGTTTTTATTGGTATCCAATCAGAAGAACGTAAAAATCTCATTCACATAGTAGTAAAGTCTTAAGTACATGTCCGAGCGCGTGTCAGCTGCAGGTGGATGTGGGAGGAGACCAAACCCCTGTTACTTGTCGAAATGTCAGTACGTCAACGCTAGAGTGGCACATGGCGCCTTAATACCGCGTGAAATTACGAACTCTGCGGTTCTCATTTACTGTAGGAAGATGTGGCCACTGGTTCCTGTCTCTGGAATAACAGTTTTTGTTAAAAATGTCCTCACATCCAGTGTCTCACATCCAAGTTGTTTTTAACCTTTCATTTATATATCATCTACGAGGTCATCATCGTCATTATCATCATCATCGTCGTCGTCATCAATACCATGGATTAAGATGTTCAGGTTACAGGGATTGAAATGTTGCAGCTTTTTATATTACACAGCAGCTTTGGAAGTCAGTTTAAATCATTATTTACAATGTTCTAGCCACTTGTTTTGATAGTTGATATTAATTGTTACAGGACCTAATTAATTACGCGTGTAATCTGTCAATCTGCACCCTACAAATTCCTTGGGGGAAAAGAATTTTTGTTGTATCACTTATGATCTTTAGTTGTTAATGCCCAGTATTAAGATCAACGGGGGAAAAGAATTTTTGTTGTATCACTTCTGATTTTTAGTTGTTAATGCCCAGCATTAAGATCAACATAGGCCTATAAACAGAGCAATTACAAAAGAAGCTTAAATGATTCTGACAAAGGCGAAACATGCATCATCATTTATATATTAAAACCAAGAAGTTTCTGAAATTGGTTCTACTTCCAGCCTTAGGTGATCGGATTGGAGTAAACCACCTATTCTTTTATTTATTTTATTTTATTTTATTTATTTATTCATTCATTTATTTATTGCTCTGGTTTACGACGTCTGTCGTGACGTTCAATCAACTCTGAATGTGCCGCTTGTGTGGAGTACAGGTAGAAATTCGCGTTTTAAAATTAATTCACGTCTTAGCTTAGAATATACTTGCTGAATCCAAAGACAGAAACACAGTTAGGATAAGAAGATGATGGACGAAGTGGATCTACGGGTTAATGCGAGATCTGAACTGTTACAGGGGACTAATTTGTTTGGGAGAGGGACTGCAAGTATGTAAACCCGCATTCTGACGGCACAGTCTCTATCAGGTTCACAGTTCTGATTTGTGTTTGTTTTGACAGGTTTAACTTAACGTGAGACGAGATCGGTTTGTTGTTGAAACAAGCTCAATGTAGTTGAGTCATTCAGGAGAAACTGATTTGCTCTCAACTTGCCAAAACATTATGAACTGTTTCCGAAACCGGGAGGTTTATTACCGTGATAACGTGAGAACGCTATCCCTCACTATCCTGAGCCAGCTGAATCCAATATTTGGTTTACTGAAAACATATATTTGTTACAAGAACGTAATTTGGTAAGACGCCAAATTATATTGAACGTATAAAATCTGGAGCAGAGATGAAGACACAGTTGTCGATATTGTTTGAAGAAATGAAACGTGTAAATGTACAGTTGAACGAACAGAGACGCCCATTATACCAACTATACGACCACTTCAAACGTTGAACACATGTAACACATAAAATATATTCACTGCTAATTATCAGGCGTCCACATTGTAAAATATATTCATTTACTGAGTGAAAATGAAGCAAAAGTTCATTATGCATTTTTAAGAATGTTCTCATGCGACGTGTCTCAAAAAAGGCTTTAAAAGGAAGGGCGAATTTAGTGTATTTAGTAAGCCAATTTGAAATAAAGAAAACAGTGACACTAATTCCACTCATGCGTTAAACGCTAGGTGTGATGAAGATTGATTAGCGTACAACCACACGCGCCGTGCGGCATATTGTGTGTTTCGATTAAGCCTGGTTTCAGTATGTCATCCGTTGCGGTTTGTACAGAACGAGGGAGCATCCGAAGCATATAGGAAGAAGTTGTAATTTCTTGTGAAAAGAGAGGACGTAGTCTATACTGCGTTCCAGCGTTTTTGGCCGATCAACTTCGTGAATTGGAACCTCGGAGCGAGTCACTTACCAGTAATTTGCTGCAAGGGATGGCAGCAGGCCCCGTACAGTACACTCCAAATAAAATATCACCACGGTATGTAACGCAGGAAAGTCGATTTCACTACACTACACATCACTAGAAATTTAGTACTACAGAGAGTGTTAGATAATTATATCTTACTCACAACTCTTAGGTCCTCTTCCAATTTTCCCACTGTTCAACAGACCATCGCTTTCTGACATATCACTCGATTCATCACCACCGCTGCTGATGTCCACTCCATTAACTTCAATTATATGTATTAGTGACAAAGCGTGGCTAGGCGTGATCTCATTTCAAAGCGTGACTACGCTTGACATACTGTAACGGCGTGACGAGCGTGGACATAACTAACATAACCTAACATGTATTTAAAAAGTCGGGTTTTAGGTGTGAAATGGATTTATCTGGTATAGGACAGTGAACTGTAATATTGCTAATACTGTAATTAACTTTCGATTTATGTGGAAAGTGGGAAATTTATTCATTAGCTGAGGGACTCACAGTTTCTCTTGAAGGACGGTGCTCTATGACGTAAGGTTGATTGGTATCCAACGAGTATGTTAAAAGAGTTTGTCTCTCCTTGTTCTATAACTTGAAACAAGACTGACTTTTAATTGGGGGTATCTTTCAGATTGAAGTCTTTATCTAACTTGTTATGACGTGGTTTGGTATTAACCCAGACGATACTAAATGCATTTAGCAGGTGAACTGCGTTTTTTAAATACGATGTGTTATCTATACCTTAATTACATTTCGCGAGAAGCATTTTTTATTTATTTATTTATTTAGTGTTCTGTCTGACGACAGGTCCATATGAACAGGATCCTTCCATCCTTTTCTCGGACTGGGACCTGTTCATATACGTTCTTGGCAGATGATCCAGGAGTGGTTTGCCATTGCCTTCTTCTGTGTGTGTGAATGGAGTAATTGTTGGGATGCCATGGAGGAAAACTCCGTGTTGCCTAGACCACGGCCTTGCCCAACACAAGTTATAAATTCGGGCACCGCCGGGAATCGAACCCGAGACCCCAGGATTACAAGGCCAGCGTTCTAACCGCTAGACGGATTTTAATTATATTCCAGTAATAAAGTTGCCTCCTTAGTGCCAGGTTGTCTGTAGGTGTTTAATAATAATTTAAATCATGTTACATTTGCATAAGGAAGCAACTGGCATGCAATAAAACATTGTTACACTTCTACTCGTACATTGTATCAGATTCAGAGATTTTAATCATGCAGAGGGATCGTGTTTCTTTTTTAATTCTGGCCTTTGAATGGCGACGTGTTCGCCAGTTTCATGCAGTTTAGTTTCATTTCGATGATTCCACAGCGCCGGAGAAATTTATCAGACAAGTTCTAAGGCGGAACTGTCTGTAATATCGGATGTTTCTCGGTAACTGGACATTTTGAGATAGTAGTGATATTGAAGGAGACGTATGAAGACAATGTTAAAATAAGGGGCTTAAGAAATATAGCTGAGTAGAATATTTGTACCTGAGAGAGAAGAAATGACACACGGGAAAACAAAACGACATTTCACATTATTTGAAGGGCAATCACATCAAGGATGAGCAACCTAAAGGGGAAACATCACTTGGGAGGATAATAATGAAAAGAATTTTAAAAATACAGTGTGTGGGAGTCGAATGTATTAAGCTGTTTTATGATGGGGTTAAGTGGCAGGCTGTTACGAAAATGATAAAATAATTACGCTTTGTCTAGCTTTAAATGGTTTTACAACTTGTCAGCTGTGGAGTGAATGGAAACTATTTTTTTTAGAGAATTTGAAAATAATGTTTTGTGAGAGAAGTTTGATGGCCGGGAGCACAATAAGTAATCATAAATTTTTCGTTCATTATAGCGGAATAAATTTAATTAGATTAACTGATAATGCAGCACGCAGCGGGAAGAAATCTTGTAGAGAATTAGCAAAACAAAGTACTTGAATGACAAAACGCCGATTAGGCCCGGATTGAGGTGTTAATGTCCATCTTCTGTTTTACGCTTTGAAACGTAATTAACGAAATCGCGAGTTAGTTTCAACACGTGTGAGCAAGTATTTTTGTGATGAGCGGACAGCTGTCTCTCTCTCTCTGTAGCATTTTCGGTTCTAGGCTCGGTTAGACCCTCTGAAATTTGTGCTGTTAAAAGAAGCTGGCTGAGGACAAGTCTTTCACAACGCATTTTTTTTGGTCGGGCGAAATATTCAAGAAGAAGGCTAGGAGTGAGACAAATGAACTTTCAACGACTGTTTTCTGTAGGCCAGTGTTTGGACACTTGAGCTTCTTTCTTCATGAAATTTTGTATATTCAGAACAATTTCCCTCTTTTCATAAAAACAGCAGGTTTTGATCTTGTCGGTGTCACAACTGAAGTGACATAAAGTTCACTCCAATCACTTGACACTCGTCTGCGTGGTATTTGCACCGTTGAGGGAAGGGTCTGCTCTCAGGACCTTCTCGGACTGACATAAGAAACAAAACAAATAGCCCGTCCATGACACCTGATATGACCAGTTCCACTAGCTTCTCCCCCGGTCAAACGTACTTTTATTACCATAGTCCCTGCCCTCTTTGGTATGTGACTTAGGACTATCTGCTTGTTGTATATTTTCCTTACATATTGGACTGTGATTAAATTAGTAGGTAATTTTGCGACGATCTGTGAGGTGCAGAGTTTGTATAGCCTGAAATGAGATCGAATGGTAATCATGAATCAGCATCTAAGGATTTGGAAGGAGGCATAAACCTTGATACTGTTTTAGCTTTCTCTGGCGAGACCGAAGAAAACCAGGACAAAGCTGAGCCACGGCAGATGGTAATACGTCCGATTTTCGAAACGTGCGTCTTTTCAGTTCAAGTCTAGACAGTTGCTACTGCACAGATGTACTTCGCGTGTTTATTGATAAATATATTCTTTAGTTTTATTGTATTTATTATTATCCCGTATTTAATACACATTTTCTGTGCTTTCAAACATTTTATATTGAGTATATTGAACACCGCCAAAAGTTTATGTGTGAGCATTACGTATTGCAGAATTCGTTTCAGAACTTTGTCCTGATCCTGCCGTCAGTGGAAGGGTGGATTTCATTTGTTGTCACAACAAAAAATGTGATAACAACAGCAACATCAATAACAACAACATTAGAGGGAAAATTCTCCACCCCCGTCCCTCACAAAATGATGCTCGCTGTATAACAGGTGTCCCTCGTTCTGCGCAGGCGTGAACCCGTACCCGAGCCCCTCCATTCCACAGCAGAGCGCTGCAGGTTTCCTCACAATCAGACGTCGTCTCGCTGACCCATCTCACCCGACCGTCTCATCTGACTTCTTTATCAGCAGTCACAGAATTTGTAGCCACCCTGTCGCAGTAACTCCACGGGACGGCGGACCAGCTCGTGAGCGAATCTGCTTAAGCCAGGTAAGAACCGGATCTTCGTATTGTTTTCTGGTATTGGACCAGTTTTCTTTTATATTTTGTGTAAAATGAGAATACACTTTTCTTACTGTTACGTCGTCTTTGCTAGTTGATTGTATGTATACACACACGCGCGCGCGCGCTCGTACGAATGCAAAAACCGTGGTCAAATAGAGTATATCAGGATAGAGGATACTTTGGAGACATTCGATTTAATAATTTCCTTATATTAAAACGTGTTATGTAATAAATATGTGCTGTAAATAGTAAAATATACGTATAATATCATAATTCTGATAAATTTCTAAGTATTTAACTGTCAGACATAAATTAATACATCTGTTACATTATAATCAGGCTTTTATATTAAATAGGATATTTGATTAGTCTATTACTTCTAATGCGGATTTCTTTAATTGATTTTTACATGTTAGTCGGTCATTTTGTAAAATTACGATGGTAATCGGTGCAGAGTTTAAGATTTTGAGAATAGATCCGAATATAAAGGCAATAAAAAAGTTAAATTACTCAGAATGCTCACATTTCTTACGCAGAGAAAAACGGGTTGAATGTTTATGACAGCTGAGCCTACTTAAAAGTTAATTTAATTTGTCCGGAGACAGGAACTTGTCTTGTCGACACGTGTTACTGTGAAGGTTTCAAGACAAACCCTTTGTCAGCGATGGAGAATATTTACGTTTCTCTAGATGTGTTGAAATTTACTTGAGTCCAGGATCGGAAATGTTAAATTTCTATCGTCGAGAAGTAATAGATTTACCAATTCGAAATTAAAGTGATATTTTATCCATCAAACTGTAGCGTTATTTTTGTTGGATAAGTAAACTAAGCAAATTTAATATGCAATTATAACACCGCAGGATTACGTTTCTAGAGTCTAATATATTTTTTGGGGGGCTAAATATTCCGTTTTGGCATATATTGCTCTTGTGTTGCGTTTTGCATATTTGAATACTCTAATGGTTTTACCATATATCTGTAAATATTACGTAAGCAATGGAGATTTTGCCTTTCTGGTAGGTATTTGCGAGTGGAAGTTTACTTCTAATTCATATCGAAGTGACAAAGAAATCTAAGACGCTCGAAGATTGCCGACGTGGGTTCGAATCTCACTCGAAATATGGATATTTGTTCACGTCTTTCTGTAACAGGCTAGGTTGTGTAGGTGTGGGCGACGTTCCTCCCACTCCTCCATGGATTTCTATCAATGTCAAAAAAGTTCGAATACCTTGAAGAAAAATTTGCCATATATTTTAAGTCTCAGAGTAAAACGTGTAAAAAATATAAATTCTAATACAATGGTCGGATTTAAAATGTAGATGGGATAAAGGAATTCAATGACTAAACACGTAACACGAAAAAGTTTACAGAATTTTACCTGTGAAGTCTATAAGCTGACTAAAACTGTATTTTATTAAGTAATTGTACAAGAAACGGTTGTTCTATTGAAATTATCGAAATAAATCTGTATAATTCTTTCACTTGTTAGTGCTTGAATTTATTCAATTAATATTTTTCTTCAGAGCAAATGACCACGTTTTACGAACTCAAAAAATAAGAAAACTGATTAGTATGTCCAAATTTGGGATACTTGGCAAGACACCTCAGTTTTGATAATGAATGGGGCTTAATTTATGGAGTGGACGTTGGGAACTAAAATGAATACTTGCAAATGCAGTGAACTAAAGGAAATGTTTATAAAAGATTATTTGTTCTGTTCTTGAATAAATGTACTGATTACTGAGTCAATGAATTCATCGTAAGTTTTTCATTAGTGCGTGAACTAAAATACACAAAAATAACACTTTATGTCACAATATGATGCAACATTATCATCTCACTTTATGTAAATTTGAAAGTATGACATTTGAAAAGTTACCTTAATACGTGCCTATCCACATGCTTACCGCAGATATCAGGACAACAGCTATGAATTGTTTCAAGGCACAATTTAGAAGTTGAGTTTGAATTATTTTACCGCCCTTCCGCTAGATATTATTTATGCTTTTGTAAAACCGTAGCTCCTTATCTACACAGCACAAAGCGCTGAAATGCTACCCTGTAAAATCCTTGTTTTCTTCAGTTTTGGCCGTATTATTATATAAACGTGCGACATTTTGTTGATGATGTTTTTGGAAAGCAGTTATTTGAAAGACAAAGAACATGTCGCGAGAATCGTAACAGAGAAAGATACATTTTAAAATAAGAATAACAAATTTATTATAAGAGTTGATTTAATTACACAATCCATATATTAAACTCATTGCCATTAATTAAAATTATTTCTTATAACTTTGTTCCGCAGTTCAAATTTAAAAACAAAATTCGGTTTTCAAAAAAGAGC
>NW_019060657.1:265894-279631 GCF_000696155.1 Zootermopsis nevadensis | reverse complement strand
CACGAATTTAGCTAGACACGCCTCCTTTATACAATATAATATTTCATAAATATTTTAATTATGAAACATTTTTTGATATTTTTCCACGGCATTACTTTTTCTTTTGATTATGTTTTATAACATTCTTATGGCTTTTGTTACTAGCATGAAAGTAAACTTTTTGTATTTATTTTGTGGTTGAAACGTATGACATTTTATACATCCAAAAGGGCATTTGTAATATGGAGTATGATACTAATATGTGACAGTGCTGATGAATTTATTTCCAGAGGTTTCCGATTCGCATACCGCCTGCAGCAGTTTTATTTTATATTTTCCTATTCCATCCTTTTGTTTCAAAGTGTGCCGGGGGGCACACCTCCATATACGCTGGTGTGTTTGTGATCAAATAAAATTATGAAACCTCTACATACATGTAAACGCGACAGAGAATGGGTCGGGTGGTAACTGGTGACTTCCTTCATTAATTTAAATACACGTAAAAATTAAAGCAAATGAATAATATAGACGTAAAGAGAAATGAGCAAGAAAGACGCCATAAAATTGTGTGAGATTTTAGATGTTCACGGCGGCGGCAATGATGACGTCACCCTGCGTTCTGTTGCCGTGTAGATTTTTAGGTAGACGCCGAAGTTTCGGAAAAAATCATACAATCTCCATCTTCAGGGTTGAAGTGCTAAAAATGGAGACTAATGTTTCTCCGAAACGTTGACATCTTCCTGCAGGTTCACATAGGCGAAAACCAGAATAAAAACGTCGCAATATAAATATAAGTTGGGAGGCACGGGGGTCGATTTTTAAGAAGATGAAGGCGGTATGTTTCTTCGGAACTTTGGTATATATTCCTTCCTTCAAGATCAAACGGTGTCACAAGACAGGAGACCAAAATTTCATCTATATCGCGTGTGAGAGCCTAAAATTTCAAATATAATTGAGGTTTGTTTTAAGATTTGAAGAAGAAGAATTTATGGAAATGCTTGTAACAAGTTCGTAAAAAAATGTCATTCCGTATACGAGGTTTGTTTTAAGATTTGAAGAAGAATAAATTATGGAAATGCTTGTAACAAATGTCATTTCGTATAATTTTAAAATTGCTGAAGAACTTGGTATAGGTTTATTAAAGCAACAAATTTCCTTTTCTTATGGGTGTGGAACGCTGTTACATTATAAGGAATAAGATGAATAAGTTAATGACCTCACACATTACTATTATTGATATACATTTTAATATTATCTGTCCATCTAAGCCTAGTTCTTCCATGTGGTATTTTCCCTTCAGGTTTTCTAACAAAAAATTTGTACTTATTCCTTGCAACTCCGATCTGTTTTGCTTTGATTTAATTAGCTTAATAACAAATTAAGTTTGTAAATTATGAAGCCTATTAACATTCGTATTTCTTCAGTCTCCTGTCACTCCAACCATGTTAGATCCAAATATCCTCTTCAACAGCCTCTTCTCAAATACCCTGAATCCATATTACTCCCTTATCTGGCAGGCCAAGTTTCAAACCCACAAAAATCGTATTAAAGCTATGGTAACTGTTAACCAAACATCAGCGATTAAAATAATTTAATTTATATAAAAATCAATCAAATCCCTTAAATTTGCATTAATCTACGTTCAGATGGACTTCAGTGGTTTTCTCCTAGAAACAAAATTTGCTATTCGTTTATTCAATTAACTGTTAGTGAGAAATAAACAGTGCCAATAGAATAAAATGACTGGGATAAAAATATTTATGTTGGAGAAACGATATAAAATATCATATGAATGCGAGTGTACTTTTTTTTGGTAAGTTTCATACGCGTAGCATAGGTTTCTAAAGCATCATGAAGTTTCTTCTCAGAATCACTCCGGAGACTCCTAATTTTTATCCCAGAGTTCTCTGCTCGCCTCCCCAATTAGAGATCAAACAGACTGGAGTTTTATAAACTTGTGCATGTCCAGAAGCGAAGGGAAGGTAAATATATGTATTACACGAACTGGCTTTGTAAATTACGATTGTAACCGCTGCACCACTGTTGCTTATTTGTTGAGATTAAAGTATAAATCAACTGAAAATGAATATAAGAACTTTTCAACTCTCCTGTTCCTCTCTTAGTTCTAATTTAATTTTCATTGTACATCCGCATATCATGAAATGTTTTTTAAATATTATCATCCGATCTGCGCTCACAAAAATATTTTGCCTTGAGGTTACCCAACCATTCTAATTTCCCACAAATCTGTATCTTTATTTTGAACGTTAATATGAACAAACAATTTTATGCGCGAATCCCAATTGAAGTTCCGTGATCATATTCTTGGAGCAAGCCATGTCTTCCGAGGACTTCACAGCCGTTGTGAAGTATGTGAATGCTATTTGTAAGCGAGAAAGAACAAGTCGAAGTTAGTCTGGAGGAAAGATTTACAGAAGCAATTCTCATAAACTTCGAGAGTGTAACAGCTGAAATAAATGCATTCTTATATTTACGATCGTATCAGAAGTTTCTATCTAAGAGCGATTTTTAATGACGTACGATTCGTAAATAAACTGTTTAGAACACAAAATACATCGTCTCCAAGGCCCTGCTGTTGTAAATACTGCCATTATTTGTGATAGGTATTTCTTAAATATTATTAATAGTCGAATATATTCATTATATTTTATGGCAATGTGGTTTGAGATCTTATTGTTAAAGGATTTGAAAATGTGGAATCCATTATGGTCTAATACTATAAAGCGCTTATGGACAGTGTTGGTTTCTCTTGTCGTCATGGTAACCATTTAAGACCACAGTACTTTATTCTTTGCAAAGCGGCTTAAATCAGAACATTGTTTGCAACAGTAGACTTTGTTATCGCAAATTGTTGTTATTATAAAGTTTCGTTTTCAAGGAATACATATTATGATGACTCAGTTCCGCCTGAAATTTGAATACTGTCCAATCACAGGTGTGCGACCGAGAACGGTCTTCGACCAACAGGTAGTAGCTGGTAACCTGTTGATTGGCGTTCGGGGTGATGAACGGACGATTCGTGGTGCATTGTCTTGAGTGTAGGGCGCGCTTGCTTCACTCCACAGACTTCATTATTAAGGAAACTTGGTCAACAAATTCTACCGTCTTACAGCTCCCTGGAATCTGAAATGCTCAATCGATGTGCACTGTTAACACGTGGGACTGAATCGAGATTTGGAGAGACAATTATAAAAGATTCAAAAACTTCTTGACGATGGTGAAGAGTCATTTGAATAAAAATTTTCTTGGATATTATCCATCGTCTAGTAAAATATAAAACGTAAAACGACGTTTCGGAGATGGGGCTCTATCTCCGCCTTCAGGTTCCTACTCAGTTGGGCCCACTAGATAGAGCTAATCCCAACTGAGTAGGAACCTGAAGACGGAGATAGAGCCCCCATCTCCGAAACGTCGTTTTACGTTTTATATTTTACTAGACGATGGATAATATCCAAGAAAATTTTTATTCAAATTATAAAAGATTATTCAAACTGGTGATTACTGAACGGAATACGATCAACTGACAGGAACTTATAAGACAAGGGAGAGATGAAAAATTCCTGCGAAATATTATACCAAAAATGCAAATGGAAGAGGCCACTTGGGAACCTAGACAACATGATAATATTAAAATGGATATTTTTTAAACGGACTGTGGTTCAGGATGGAGCCCAGTGGTGGACTTTCGTAAATACGGTATTTGAAATTTGAGTCCCATAAAATAGAACCTACGTATAATTTGTTTATTTTAAAAACACTGTATTATGGTATTAGTTATGGATTTCAGGCACGGCTACGGTAGTATCTTTAAGAGTTCGCTTTTCAGTGTAAATTTTCTGTGACGATAAATCTGGCAACAGCCCTTATTCTATTGGAAACAAGCTCTAAGTTAGCAATAAATGCGGAGTCACTCCTGAAACTGTCAACTGACAGAGGTAATGTTCATTTTGTGATTCAAGTTGGCCTTATCCATTCGATTCGAATAAAAGCGATGGTCCATCTATGATTCCTCGTTTGAACACCAGAGTGCATTGATGACGCTGGTAAAGTGAATGCTGTTCTCACTCCAGGTCTGTGTTTTTAATCCTTCTGAGTATTCGTTTTGTCATCTGTTGTGGATTGTATTTTTAAAAGTACACTTAATTCTGAAATAATATTTTTATCACCATGGGGGGCGGGGAGGAAATGCCTGTACATTCATTGACAGTGCGAAAAGGATTTCAGATCAAAGCATTCTATGTAATTGTTTTCACTCTATCCGGCTAAAAGCTAAACATTCCGGAATTTTACGCACTGGCAGTGCAGTGGTAGTTGATACAGGAATTTGGCCGTACTCCCTTAATTATGTTCGTAAAGTTGCTGTCTGTTTAATGGACACTTATGCTGAACCACTGTTTGTTTAACAACCTATAGTGTCTTTTCGATCAGCTGCTAGTGAAAAGTTGACACAGGTTAGGATTCCTACGAATACACACACTTCGGTTAGAAGTACGCCCAACAGCATCTAATCTACGACCTGCTGTTTTGTGCGGGCTCGAAACGTCGCCTAGGGAAGGACACACACTGTGGGTGTTCCGAAACAACGTGCTGTGAAAAGGGGTAATAAGAGGTTGTCGAAAATTATACAACTAGGAATTTCTTAATTTGTATTTTTCTCGTAATATCAACCCTTTGACGCCAAACTCCTCTTTTAAGAATTTCAGTCCGAACCGCAAAGAAAACATGACACTTTTCCATTTTTTTATTTATTTAGTGTTCTGTCTGACGACAGGTCCATATGAACAGGATCCTTCCATCCTTTTCTCGGACTGGGACCTGTTCATATACGTTCTTGGCAGATGATCTAGAAGTGGTTTGCCATTGCCTTCTTCTGTGTGTGAATGGAGTAATTGTTGGGATGCCACGGAGGAAAACTCCGTTTTGCCTAGACCACGGCCTTGCCCAACATAAGTTATAAATTCGGGCACCGCCGGGAATCGAACCCGAGACAACAGGATTACAAGGCCAATGTTCTAACCGCTAGACCACCGTGGCTATACTTTTCCATTAAAGTGATTGAATGGTTAACTTTATTTCAGGAAATAATCTTTGTTTATATCGAGAATCACACAAAACAAATAAATACAAAATTCAGAGTTATTTATTTGTAATGCGCGGGGTAAATATAGTTCCCAGGGAGTTTTGGAGGCTTAATTAGTCGACCAAATGAAGAAGGATGAGATTGGTGTGGCATATAGCACGCGTTGGGAAATGGGAACTGAAACCAAAATTTTAGTGACGAAGTCTGAAGGTAATGACTACTTCCGAAGCGAATGAATCAATGAAACCATAATGGTAATCACGTCTTACAAAAACGTAACGCGATATAAACCGATAGATGGAAAATGCGAGAAGTATAATCGATGTCATAACCAGCTCAGTAACTTTCGATGTTTTAAGAACTACGCATCACCACTGAATTACTTCCTCCTGTAAAGCCCAGTTATGGAGACGCGTTTAATTTTGAATTTTTAAATGTTGTTTATTTGAGATTTGTGCTTCAGAGGGTTAAGGGACTTGTCGGATTGTCAAATGTCTTTTAGTGGATACACGAAAGTACTGAAATGGTTATAGTTTTTTGTCGCAGGGCATTTATAACGGCGCTGTTTCGGGGTTTACATGGAAGAACTGAGGAAAAACACTGAAAAATCTGCTGGAATTATGAAGCTGTATGTCAGAAATTATTCTGGCGAGTTCAGAACATGGGCAGGGAGTGCCGCCACAGCGTTGAGTGTGATATGTGTATAGCGACATGGAACAGAAGCGCTTCTATGCCGTTCTTACAGAATTGACAGTTTTTTCGGAAAATTTAAAATGCCGCTACGCCAGAATTTATTTCAAGTTATAAAACCCGTTTATGAGAAGCAAAAACGAAGTGAAAAATCACCAAGTTTGGAGTAGATCCTTAGCTGTACAGATCACAGACTATGGAGAGTTTCCATTGTGAGCAAGTGATGAGTATACGCGATATTGCATGATGAATGTTGAAGCTATTGGAAAGCGACCGGTTTTATTGGACATAAAAATGAAATGTAGCCGCCGCTTATAAACTGCAGTATCATGTCGCAAACAAGTAGCGAACTCTGGTGTCGTATCGTTCAATCAATGGCCTTGTTGTTGGTTTTGATTGCATGTCAGCAAATGAGTCAGTATCAGGTCTGACTTAGGCTGGACGCACACCGGCTAGTTAACATAAGACGAGACAAGACGAGGTTAATTAATATGACGTCAGAAAATACAAGATAACACATGATCCATAGTCACCAGCTCGCGCCATGTAGTCAGTTTGAACAGGAGATGTTAGAAAATGAGGTTATTGCACTTATAAAATCCATAGTTTATGCAAGCAACATATTAGTTATTAATTCTTTAGTGTTTGGTAACAGAATTCCAATTGGCCACGAGAAATTCCTTCAACATCCTTCCCAATGAATGTTTTACAAGTATTTTTATCATTAGACACTATATAGTCTGAGACACTGACGACGTCGTTAAATAAACCACAAATAAATTAAAATGAAGTCAGTTCTTCAAAGAAGACACAACGTGTCTCTCCATGACCATGATCAACTAGTGAGAGTTGTTTAGGGATCTGAGAATCACACGAAAGTTCATAAATGCGCTGTGGACAGACTGTGAAGTGAAGTGTATGCTAAAATATATAAAAGCTGTGAATGTAACTTAAAAGTTAAAGCAGGCGGTGTATATAATTACTACTAACCTATAAAATATTAAAATGTTATATTGACAAAGATTTACGTTATTTGTCTCAGAAGAATACATGCCATTGTAAATACCCGTAGAGCTTGTTTAGTTCTCAGGGAAAGATTTGAGGTGTCTTAGAACAGTGCCCCTTGGCGAGCGTTTCGTATGAAATGTATCGGTTGTTGTAATACAAAGAATTTGTTGATTAGTTTCCTTCTTAGCAAAATGTAACAAATTTTAGTGTGTCCTTTGCTCCCCGAGAAGTCCTTGAGCTAATATATATACTTTCTCCTTCATTATGAATGATGTTTCCTGATCGTGTACCAACTTTATAGTCACCCTGTACCGGCTGTCTCTGCTTTACGACTCTGTTAAAGAAGTAGCAGAAGCAGGTAACGACGTGTCGTTAGCGCCGTTATAACAAATATTAATAAATATGTATAGGAATCGTTGAGCCGAGAAAATAATAAAGTGATACATAAACTTTGGTACAGTGTATAGTCACTTTCTAGTCCCTGTGGACACTTTTGCTGATGTCGAGGAGCTCCGTCTGGTCTCACCGTACTACTTACTGCCTTACTTTGATCGATCAGCCACACAAACTCTCACTAGGCAATCCATTGTAACTTTACAATGATATATCACCAAGTGGAGCGGTGAGATATATCGAGCCTTGATGCCTCCACTCGCAAGTTTTATAACCCACATTTTGCTGTCAGTCTTAAGAAGACAGGGACGGCGAACTGTTTGTTCGGATACTTTGAGAAGCATTCCGTTATAAGACAGCGTACCTTGAAAACTAGTCTACGAGACACAAGTATTAGGTGGATGAGATTTTTATAATTTTTGCTGTTTACAAAATATTAAGGTAATTACATCAAGGACAATTAAATGCGCGAGACAATTAGAATGCATACAGACGAAGAAAGTTGCATATGAAGTTGCAATTGTAATATCTGAAAGGAAGGGACTACTTGTGAGAGCTAAGAGTACATGGAGGAATAATATTAAAATGGATCGAGTAGTTGACTCGATTTTTATGGACACTGTGTTGTGAACATGTAAACCGATTTACTTCGGTTTCTATTGAGTAGCTGAGCAACTGTCAGCTTCTCAATAAGGACTTTTCTCTACGTGATTAGTTATTAACGAGAAATTAATAGAACGCTGGTGACGATATCACACGAGAAACATTATAATTTGTCTTCTTTAACATAAATTGTTAAAGTTATAAAATGATGGAGTGTGAGATGGGCAGGGCGTTTAGAATGAATAGATAAACCTCTGAGTAAGCGGCCACGTGCGTGAAGCTCAACTAGTCTGAGGTTAAGAAAGCATGGAACTTTTTATCGATTCCGGCATACGTCTCCATGGCATATGATGTACAGGAAAGACTTTAGCGTTTTATTCTGAACAGACAAGGATTTGGAAGGAGCGGTAGTGGGCAGTGTGGAACTTTCAGCAATTATATCCCGAATAAAAATCTAAAGATTCACACAATACCACCATCTTCGGTAATAACCTCGACATGTACTTCGGAATATTATTCGCTATTGAATTAGGGTCGTTTGTTCTTCGACCTGGAAGCAACACGTAATCCCACAACGTTCAGTAAACCATTAGAAATGTTATGACAAACGTTATGGCTGTTTTGTAAGCCGAAGCGGACTTGAAGTGCTAATTTAGTACTCATTAAGCTAAGAGTGTAGTGATTCTGGCGGTGAGAGAAACCAGTGGAAGCAGACATTTTGTTGCTGATTTACACACGTTCAGTATCATATGACAACAGCGCAGAATTTTCAATACGCCGTAATTACGCGTGGAGGTTTATGGGTAAGATAGTATCCTGAAATCTTTGAAAAAAAAGATTTTATGGCTTGAAATATCAGCTGATGTTGCGCTGAAAAAATAAATAAATCAACACGTCAATAAAAACACATATTTTACAAATACTGTCTTTAGAATATTTCAAATTTAATTTACCTTTGTGATGACAGCCTTCTGGGTTACTTCGAAATGTAGTCTCGTAGAAGTTAATCGATATTTCACAGGTGCTTATTGCTGCTATCATTATCATTATCATCATCAGTTTCCTTGTTATTAATTTATTTCTGTTACCAATCCATTGTTCCAAAGCTACTCATGTTACAGAATGACACATACATTTAAAAATTATTTTACTTCGCACGTAACTTAATATTCACTACATCCATAAATATTTCAGTCGTAATGGTTCTTAATGAGATGAATATTTTACGCGATATAAATGTTTTATATTTTAACCATTACTGATAGAATTAAATGTATTATCGGAATTGTATTAAAAAAACCAGTAACCGAAAATAAGTTCGCTCCACAAAATTTAATGTTAATACATAACAGCAAATTCATGCGGAATCAGTTCAGAACTATCAGTAAAAGCATAAATATATGGGCCATTAAGCTTTTTATTCATGGGAAACTCTGCCTTATGTCATGTGCATTTGCATACGTGTATAGGCCTCATTCACATTCTCCCTCTGCATTTATTACTATTATTAATATTTGTATTAGTCTCCGCTTTATGAGATTAACAGGAATTAAATCGGTTTACACTTTCAACGGATGTTCCCTACGTCATTTACGATCTGTGCTTAACATGTACTGATGTTTATTCAGTTAAATTTGGGTTATTCTTTCGATTCCCGGCGGTGCCCCGAATTTATAACTTGTGTTGGGCAAGGCCGTGGTCTAGGCAACACGGAGTTTTCCTCCGTGGCATCCCAACAATTACTCCATTCACACACAGAAGAAGGCAATGGTGGGCGAGGCCGTGGTCTAGGCAACACGGAGGTTTTCTCCGTGGCATCCCAACAATTACTGCATTCACACACAGAAGAAGGCAATGGCAAACCACTTCTGGATCATCTGCCAAGAACGTATATGAACAGGTCCCAGTCCGAGAAAAGGATGGAAGGATCCTGTTCATATGGACCTGTCGTCAGACAGAACACTATATAATAATAATAATAATAAAAAAATTCTTTCATGATGAGAACCGCCTGTTAATGTGATATGTTTATCCTAAAATAAAACGCACATCAGATAATAAAATCAGTGTATGTACTAAAACCAAATAAAATAATGCATTTGCATATTAAGGAATATCTACATATAATCATTTAATTACTTGAGTTGTTTGCTTATTATTTTATTTGGTGTTTCGTGAAAATGGCCCATTCATTTTGGGAAATATCGACTGTCTGGCAGACCTCTGAATTGATTTGTTCGATTCTTCAATTGATAATTTGTTATATTCTTCATGTTTTTATCTGATTTATTTTAAAGTTTTTTTGCCTGTTGATGGTATCCAAACCCCTACTTTATTTATTTATTTGTGGTTTATTTGTCGACACTCCCAGCTGTAGCTCTCATCAAAAAGCGTGGAATGATAAATAGAAGATCTAACTAATGTATTATGAGATGGAAATAATATGTAAAGAAGAGGCCGTGTCCTAATTTTATGGAACTATCTGTATATTTTCTTGTAAGGACTGGGAAACATAAATCCGGACCGAGATTTGAAGCCGGGACCTGTACAGTACTGAATAAGAGTGCTAAAAGCAACGATAAGAGGTTCTTAATAGGTTTGCCTTTCTACGGTAAATTTTCTAGCATCGTCTCAGTTTGGATAGTACAATCAGAAGATACTTGATCGTTGCGGTATTTGTTGTAAGTAATCGTAATTTGATTTTATCGCGGATAAAATTTCATTATGGTCGGTTATGAGCAGAGTTTTCTGTGTTAACAGACTTGCAGTTACATTACGTCCATGTACTGAATCCAATGGGCACTATTTCTCTGCCACTAGACGGTATATTTATGTTACAAACTTCACGTCTCTCAGTTATAACCGCGGTATTACTATTTCTGTGCATTTACCTAAACACAATACCTGAAGGAAACATCGCACAGACTAATTTATCTAGAGAAACTTTCCTGCATGCCTGGAGCGAATCATGTATTGTAGTAATTAAAATTCTATCTTGAAGATGGCTGCCTTCTGGGATACAGCGCCGCGCAGTCTGGTAGTTATTGACCAACGTTTCGCAGAAGGTTACCGCCTCCTTAATCAGGACGATAAATCACCGCGAATAGCCATGACAGCGTCAAACGTCATCAGTACGGCTCTGTGTATTGGAGAAGTCTCAGCGCCTGATGGGGCCAATTGTTTAAGCGTTTCGTGATCTTCTTCTGCGAATTCAAGCAAATATCGTGATATAACCTTAAAATAGAGTACGCGCCGCGTGGTTATAACTCCTGCGTTGTATCCGGGAGGTCCCGGGTTGAAATCTCGGATCGGAGAGCGATTATCCTGACTGAGGTTTTCCGTGTTCTTTCTCATTTCCTTCAGGCTAATTCCGGGTTGGTGCCTTAAATTAGGCCATGGTCTTTTCTTTTCACATAGTTTCCAATGCAATATTCGCTATCATCTTCTCATTCGACGTGATATATAGTCTGAGATACTGAAGAAGTGTCTTTAAATAACTACAATAGGTAAATATTACGTCTAAACCATATATATTTCTGTATTTATGCTACTCAGCTTTTATTTCAGTGTTAGGCGTTACTGGGATGGATACGATATAGATAAATAAATAATAATAATTATAATTAATAGTAAGTTTATAACAGAATTTTTATAAAAACACCGTTTCAAACATTATAAAATATACAATTATTAATGTGATGTTGAGTTTGTGTTTCAGTTTTTAAACTATTAAAATGAATGCTATTTATTCTCCACAACTGTTAAACGCGTATAGAATTCCTACCGTTATGTTCATATGAAATGTTTTCTGGCAACACTATATAATAAAGAAACTTCGTTTACGAGGATTTGCTTTTAAACATTAATATTCGTCGGCAAGATTTTTTATTTTATATTTGCACTTGTTTTCTGTAGACTTAATTGAATTCTGTTTGTGTAACCAACCTGGTAGCAAGCATTCCGGCAAGTAAACATGTTGTTAATAATTAGTTTGACAAGAGGAAAACAGAATGTTATATCTGACTATATACCATATACTCTGTCTGATAAATAGCTACGTTTCAGATTTATGCTTTCTAAATTATTCAATCTGCTTTGGTTAGAAGGCAACTGAATTGATGATAATATGAGACGAATTGTTAGAAATATTAATACAGAATTCGTTTATGTTATTTGAGGTGAAGGTAGTGAACTTACAGGTTGTGAGGCATTGTACCGGTGTTTCGGAGCAATATGCAGCTTCCATCCTCACGAGGACCAAACATCATTTTAAAAGTTTGTTTTCTTTGCATGCCCCAGAATCTCACATTGAGATTCCGGTAATCTTTGTGTCTGAATTTTGTCAGAGAGATACATGTCACGCGCTTGAGTTCCATGAATATAACTATAGCTCACCACAGAGACTGATATTGTTCCAAAGCAACGTAGAGAATTGTGAGATATCTACAATATAACGCAGTCCCACCGAGGGTACCTCCCGCTAACATATGAATGTTCGTGTGCATTCACCAAATTATTTCCCTGCATCTTCACAAACTTGAAAGGCTCGAACGACGAATGAAACAAAACATAAATCAAGAGTAATGCTTTCCGTGTCGTATCATTATATGACTTGTGTAACAAAGCGTATGCGGAATTCACCTGTGCAAACAGAGGAAGTACCTTCAAATGCTTTAAATTATACATCATACTTGAGTGTCATTAACCCTTTGAAGCCGAAGATCGTCTGAATATTATTTATGAATTCAGTCCGTACCGCGAAGAAAACACTACACCTCACCATTACGAAAATCAGCTGGTTAACCCTTTGAAGCCGAAGCTCGTCTGAATATTATTTACGAATCCAGACCGTACCGCGAAGAAAACACTTCACTTAACCATTAGAAGTCGAATCAGGCGGTACCACATAAGATTTAACAAAAGAACATCCCTGTCAAAGCCTTAACACTTACTCCCTTATAAAGTACACCAATTTATTGTTTTTATTATATCAGTTGATCCCAGCGCAACAATTTCGTCGCTTACTTCGAGTATAATCGTTGTCTAAGCAGGATGCGTGCCTCGAAAAGCCCAAGTCGACTTTGCGACCTTTTATGATCCCAATTTCAAAGAACATAAAAGGTCATAAGTGTCGATTTTCCCTGCTTCCATCAACACAACTTGAGCAAAGAATAATTTAACATGTTATAGGTCAGTGGTAAGTATGCATACCACCTGCTTTTATGCTTATAAACTTCCATGACGTCCACAGGCTTTATTTGTAACTTTTATATGATTCACACTGAACAGAAACATTTGCCATAAGAAATATTGTAACACATTTTCAACGTTGATGTGGCAAGTTTTCATGGAGGCAACGAACAATTATAAACAGTACTTAGACGACGTTTGTTATTTAATGAGTTAAAATGTTAAATACCGATATTTGCCAAAATCTAGTTGAGAAATCGTGCCAGTGCTTTAATGGTTTATCGAAAGGTTTAAAAATTTTCAATTTCACTGGGCTTACTCAGTCACTCCAGTCAAATATAGGAATACAGCCTCAAATTAGGTACGACCACTTTATTCTACATGTTTCCCGTTCATTATTCACTAATAAATTGACACTATATAATATAGCTACTGAATGCGTTGTTAAATACACCGTAAATATTTACATATTCATTAATTAATTCACTCTCATTTGTTTAATTACGTATTCACTGATTTGTTCCTCCTTTCGCTTATTCTCACAGCCACCCACCATTATCTACAGGGCATGTAATAAGCAACTGTTCGCAGTTTGGTTGGTTGGTGATCATCTGTGGAAAAGGGATTTTGGGACTTTTATTTTTTTATTTTAGTGTTCTGTCTGACGACAGGTCCATATGAACAGGATCCTTCCATCCTTTTCTCGGACTGGGACCTGTTCATATACGTTCTTGGCAGATGATCCAGAAGTGGGTTGCCATTGCCTTCTTCTG
>NW_019060657.1:252635-265810 GCF_000696155.1 Zootermopsis nevadensis | reverse complement strand
TTTTTTTTTTTTAGTGTTCTGTCTGACGACAGGTCCGTATGAACAGGATCCTTCCATCCTTTTCTCGTACTGGGACCTGTTCATATATGTTCTTGGCAGATGATCCAGAAGTGGTTTGCCATTGCCTTCTTCTGTGTGTGAATGGAGTAATTGTTGGGATGCCACGGAGGAAAACTCCGTGTTGCCTAGACCACGGCCTTACTTACTTACTTACGAGATAATATTTATGAACGTTACAACCGTTGCCATGGTAATGCCGTAAAGGTATTTCGGACCTCACGTCATCTGTCTGTTAGGTGATGGTTGTTTATTGTTAAGCGATTCTAGGCCTCTTGGGATTATATTTGTGGTTGTGTCATTACCATTTTGAAAATTCTTGACGGGCATTTTACTGGTGTTTTTTCAGATTGCATTATGCTCCAAATGCAAGCCTGACTACGGCTCTCATTGTACAGTCATGTAACAGAATACGATACGTTGTATGAAACTGAGTCAGACCGGATGAATTCCTAACCCAAAACAAATTAATAATTCGTCATTAAAATTTTATGACCACTGACTCTATAAAAGTAATGACTAAACGATGGAACGTGGAACATATCATGACGCATGCTGAGTCAATCAGGTTCGATTATAAGAAGGCAGATGTCCCTCCGTTACTACATGGGGACAAGTTCTTTAAATGACGGAAAATTTATTTTGACAGTTTGAAGAGAGTTTAAGCTGTAACCAGAATGGACTTTGACGGAAATGTTAATAAAATCAAACAGATACTAATTTCAGCATATACGACACCTTAACTGCCGTATAAAATATAAACTTCGAAACTACCCACCTGTTTCAGGCGACTTATATCCCTTTCACGCAACAGCGGGTATCCGGACAGTAAATATTAACGCAATAATATACGCACGGTTCACACTACGAATTCTATGAAGTTTGTAGCACAGTTTAATTCAAGGTTTAGTTTAGCGCGGTATACATGTTTACGTATGCCCTATGTTAACATTTATGATGGCACATCCTAGTTAGAAACAACAATTTTATATATACGGCTGTCAGAGTTTCGTTTAACGGTATTAAAACTTTAAACGAATTAAAGCGATTCAAATATTAACGTAATCTCTATTTTTGCTTTCATGCACTAATTCACTGAGAGACAGACGTTTTAATATTGGGAGTCAGATTACGATAGTATGCGAAATGGTAAAATTCGCCTGGAAATTTGTTAATGTACGTGGGCCAGCTGACTGAGAATAAGGCGTAATTCTTCAGTTCTGTTAGCCATGTCACTTTAGTGAGAACGTCCAAACATTACGACAGATAACTTGAAGGTATTCATTAAATAATTTTTCTATACAGATTTATGTGTTTATGATTTGGGCCGAGCTCCTTCATAAATTCCCTCACCAATTTTTAATTTAACTTTTTTTACAGACAAATATGCATCTGCTTGTTTTATATTTACCATTTTTATTCCATTAAGTCGCGAATTTCATTAAAGTTAATTACCGCGATACCAAAGCTCACAGCCAGACACTGTCAACCAATAGGGTCCAGTCCTATTACTTTATGATAAATTTTAATATTATGCTTCCATCTGCGACTAAGACTACCAAGTGGCTTCTTTCCACCAGGTTTTCTTAGTAAAATTCTGCGTGTATTTGTGAATTAAATCGTATGTGGTACAACCACCGTCCACCTCACCCTGCCTTCATTTGTTCATCCTAATAATATTCGGTGATTAGTACAAATTACGAAACTCCCCATTATTAGTTTTCGTGAAACTTGTGGAAAGGTTTCAAGTTACGTTATTTTCAGGATCTAATTTTAATTTGGACTGATTTGAACAGAGCAGTATCCTCTCATGAAAGCTGGCTGCGCTATTCCAAAGTAGTTACTATACCCTGTAACTAGACTCACTTGCAATGTGGATAATTAGGGGGTTGTTTGTTATAATTCCTGGCAGGGGTTGGTTGTGGTGCTATATCGATCTCAGCCTGAGGCAGTTTGAGGGACGAGGGGGAGGGGTTGAAAGCGACAGGCATTGTGATGGTGATCTTGTTGAATGGACCCGTCTCCCTCCTCTGCCCGTTTCTCCGCTGTTTCATAACGCATTTCCTCAGCGTCACATCTTCAATGCTCTAGCAGTTTCTACATGTACGTACCTCACATGTCGGTATAATGGAATAATGTGACTGTGAACGGGACATTGCAGTGACAAGTAAGAACAGAGACGAAGTTGAAATTCTGTTTGTGATGACGGTTTGGACACAGAAATAGAATGCTGGTTAAGGAGTAAAAACACTGGTAAAATTCGAGCAGCGAAAACATAATTTTTGAAAATTATCAAGGGATTAACAAAGATGCATGCATAATTCGGAACACCTAAGAGCAGGTAGCTACAGTGGAAAGCGGTTGAGTTCAAAACAAAATTTTCACTAACAGACGAAACAGATTTATTACAAGTTAAAGGGATATTCACAACATAGTTTCTAGAGATTCATTCAAAAGACAACTGTGAAGCTTGAATATACTTGAATCTAATCAAAAGAGAGTTTTGAAAAAATTTTTCCTCTATATAATTATTAAATGTTACATACCAGAGAAGATACATCTTGTGAGACCTAAGAGTAGATGGGAGGATGCGATTCAGGACTCCAGTCGCCACCTCTTCTGAACACTACAATGAATATTAGTGTTTAATAAAAGGCGGATAAATGGAATTGACTCTACGTAATATTATGATGGCCGTATTATATTAATTACGCTATCTTAGAAAGTTTTAACTAATAAATGAACATAATTCTTAGACATGAATTATATTACACTGATTTGTTTATAAAATGTATTTTAGCATATATACAAGCAACTATTTTAAATAAGTAATATCCGAAAACTAAATGCAATCACATATTATCTCTTACTACTGTTCACTGCGTTTATACAAAAGCATCATGGATACTTTATTGTTGCGTAATAACGTGGAACCTTCTGTATTGTTTACCTTTTGTTCGAGATCATCGGTCTCCACGTGGATCAAATTGTAATCGACTGTGGTGGAAACAGTATCGATCTGTAGATGCAAAGTGATTGGCTTTTGTTGTGATGGTGTTGAAACTTCCGGGATTCGTGAATTTTTTCTTTTTTGGAATGGGAGTGTACATTCCTATTCAGAAAATTTACGAACAAGACAGGATTAGCTCATAAGTTACTTGAATTTTCTTTGATTTATATTACATCACAACTTTATATCCACAAATTCAACTGGCAATAACCAGACCCCAGCCTAGTATATTTTCAACATATTTGTTATTTTTTAACACGTTAACTTGAGTAAAGTGAAACTTTACGTTTTTCATATAGAAAAAATTCATTTTGTGGTCTTCTGTGATGAGACACCATGCGGTCATTTGAGTGGTCATTAAGTTTCGGTGGAACCTACTGCCGACATCTTTTTGGTGACTACTTATATGATCGCGCCGTGTCGCAACTGAAAAGATCCAATGGAGTCTATTGGCAGAATAAGGTTCAGTGAAAGTTTCAAAAAGCTTTCGCAGGTACCAGTTGCAAAATACATCTGTTAGCTTTGCCCTGTGCGTCTTGGCATCTGTCTATTTGTCTGACTGTCCGTCCATATTGAACAATACGAAAAAAAAACTGAACGTATTTTTATTAAATTTATCGTTAGGTTGTTCTACAAATATGTAATGACACATACAAATTTTTGTTAAGATCGCATAAGAATACACGAAGACCCACATTAACTCCTGCTCCGAAAGTGACCGGATGGCGGATCAAATATTATTTTGGCTGCCATAATAACTTTGCTTATATGGGGTATACCCTTGTGGGATTCTCCATCTAGCCACTCGTAGGAAACTCTGTGGTAGCTCCATTCCTCAGTCAGAAACCACATCGACATAAAAAACCAATTTACAACTCTGTCGCCGCTGGTGTCATTCAGAAAACTCAAATTATGGCGAAAGAGACAACATTTTACGCTGCGTATACACTGATAATGCGTTTTAAAACTATGACAATATTTTTTTGTAAAAGGAGGAATTGAACATTATACCTTTCAGCGCCAACAATAAGGAGTAGAATGCTATAAAATAGCATATTTATCTAATATAAGCAACGGAGACAGAATTGTTTCATACAGAATTAAATTCTGTGTTTGATTACCCAAAATAAGACGTATAATGACCGTGGTTTATTATACGACACGTCACTGTATCTGCTTTAATTAACGCCAGGCCTCTGCTTCTGGGTACAAAGCTCCAGCGTCTTAGAACATTTATGCGTGGCAGCCAATGAATATGAATGTACGCCATTTTGTAGCTACGTCGACACTGTTTAATGTCATAAACACAGTGAACATAATCACGGGATTAAACCTTACATTTGTTTATAGACTCAAATACATGATACATCTCAGTTCGTGCAATTAACTCCACATAATAGAGCCCTCATTTAGAAACTGATAGTTGCTCAAAAAACTTCCCTATCTTCCACGGGACCCAAAGGTTTATTTCCGCCTTTACCAGAGAGCACTTAATTGAACCTTTACCTTAGCCACCTGAATTCAATCCATATCCTACCACACTCTTTTAGAAGATCCATTTTAGTACTGTTTCCTAGAATATGCCTAGGTTTGCCTAGTGGTCTCGTCTGTCTAGGTTTGCCGACTAAAATCTCGCCCTTGTTTTTCATCTTCTCTATTCGTGCTATATGTCCCGTTCATCTCATTCTCCTTGATTTTATCACACAATAATCGATGAATAATGAAACTAAGGGTACTCAACTTTAATTATAATAAAATAATTGATAATTTTGTTTTATACAAATTCACTGGGTTCGTCTACTAGGATACGCACACTGATGTCGCTAAATTTCTCTCTCTGTCTCCAAATATTGTGTTACATTGCTGATTTTAAGCTGTGAGTGTTGGTAACACTGAGGTAAAAATTTTGCTCCCTCTCGCTAAACGTCAGGAGATTTTAATGCCATTATAGAGCCTGAGACATTTAGAATACGAAACTGGATCATCAGTTACTCTACAGAGACTTTCAGCGATAAGCTATATATATATATATTTATAACATTAGAGTGGGCATATGTTTTTGGAATCAGTAGTAGTGTGACGGGGGTGATGAATTTCCCATTGCGCGCTGGGAATTTATCGGTGACCCCAGGCTACATAATCGAACTGTATTACCCTTTAAAAGCGAACAGACTTGCCAGTGTACAACTGAAATTCCGATCGTATTCCCAGAGTTTCGGAACTTTGTTGCACTTCGCTGCTGTAGTTGATTCATGCGCGAACGTTACCGGGCAACCGAGCGAACGAACAGTTTGCTTTAGAGTCGGTGCTTGACAAGAACTGAACCTCACGCATCATTTAACGGCTCTGAACAAATTAATGAAGTTGTTATTGTCATCGAATGAATGAGTTAATGTATCGGATTCCTATTTGTTTTCTTACAATTGTCAGTGCGATGTTATGAATGGGGCACTGCTCATATGGGAACAGTGGTGTAATGTGTAGTAGGACAATGCAGGTCACCGACGTTCAGCGTGCATTACAAGTACGGCATCATATTATACGAGGTGCGATCGGAAAGTTTCAAGACTGTGTCAATAGAGGGCGAACCGGATGTAGTACGAGCTTCTGCCGCTAGGGGGTGCGGCCTACATTCATAGTGAATCAGTGTGCCAAGCCGGTATCATCGAATTAGCATTTGTTTCTTAGTTACGGGCGTTTTGGTAGTGCATTACACCGACCCTCCTGCGATTTCGGAATGGCGTGTGCATCAAATTTTTTCCAAAGACTCGCCAAAACCGAAATACATAAATGATATGTAAAATGCGTATCATCTTATTCACACCGCTTCAATAGCTGAATATCCCGAAATTCATGTAGCTAAAGCAGTTTTTATCACACATTTTTTTTAATTATTTATTTGTAATATGATTAAAACACTAAAAGCAACTTGCCATTCTCTTCATGAAATTACCTCTCCACTGTACTATTTATAAACTCAGAAACGACTGTTTTCTGGAGGTATTGAGTTGTCTGTCACCGTGACAAAACAGAAACACTTAACTTTTAACAAACTTGTGAAAAGTACTTGAATAACTACGTGAGAGGGTGGGCCAGAAAAGGGAGACTCTTACACTTAGCGGACGGGGCGAATGGGGGCATTTTATTATTATTATTATTATTATTATTATTATACCTGTTAAATTATAATTATAACTTTTGTATGAAGCAGTAAATTATGAACTGTAAACAATCAGGAGCGAGTAGGTTGAACGAAGATCAGTTTAAAGCAGTGTTTCCTAAAGTGTTTCAGTGAATCAGACGTCAACGAGAAACATGCCATGTTCAGTTTTGCTCTGAAAAAAAATCGAATATCTGCATTAGATGACTTTCTGTCTATCTGTCTGTCTTCTTTCCCATACTCCCTTCTTCAGACCGGAGTACTTTGCCTGTTACTTAAGGAAACTCACGTGATTGCTTGGGGAGCGAAGCAGGTTTTGAATTAATAATTTTATCTTTAGGCTGGAGACGGCAATAAAATATATTTGACCCCTGCAGGGTCCCTCAGTGAACTCGTTTTCAGGGGAACACAGTTTGTGAATATCTGGATTATCCATTCATAAATTCTTGAAAGACCTCGGTGAATAATGAGAAGAAATGTCGGACGAGACTTTCATTCAGCTAAACAAGTTTCAGACTTTCCCAACTTAAATAGTCCGTCGAGGAATGAGCACTTGAAGTCGTAAAGAAGTTTACAGCTTTGTCGGCATTTACCGCCTTCCCCTTACTCCTTGAAACAAACGCAATCTTAAACCGCGCTGCCTTAAAGTTTTCTATTCATACTGTTTCCTGGACTTTCAAAGTAACACCTCTGGAAGGAGGGATATTTTGTTGAGTTGTAAGGTCGATATAATTCAACCATCTTGTCTATGCCTTGTCTCTGCTAGCAAACACAGTGGCTCGTAGTGAAAACAGGATTATGACGTATTGAGACAGGACATGCAAGCAAAACTATTATTCTACAATCTGCTACTGTCGGAACCGAGATCATTATTGGAACACTGCTGCGCAACAATGACTTCGAATAAACCTGCACAACAGTGACCCAAAAGCAGAGGATTTTTCCTCTAGCCTCTGCGTCCAGACCGACTCTGGGGCCCACCCAGCCTCCTCTACAATGGGTACCGGGGTCCGTTCCCGGGGGTAAAGTCGGCCGGGGCGTGATGATGACCACTCACCCCCATCTAGTGCCCAGGTTAAGGAAGAGAGGAGCTATAACTCCACTCCCCCCAAGCGCCTACATGGCGTATAGTGAGACAAACTTTACTTACTTTACTTATACTGTCTCCATGGAGCAGAGTTCTTATTGAAAAACCAATAGTCGCTCATCAAGTCAAGAAATATCCCCGACTCTCACATAACACGAACATTTATTACGGTGTTTACATTAGCCCTCAACTGGTCCATACATCGAAACAGCTGAGTGCAGTCCACATACCCAAGTGACCCTACAGCAGTGGATGTTTCTAAAAAAGAAACGTTTTGTGGTGTAATGTTGGCAGCTTCACTATGTGACAAATAGCAACATATATCCACTCCCGCAAGTGATTGGCTGGCTGCTTTCAATCTTTGTCGGGACGTATGAAAGCTAAAATATCACACACGGACTTCCACCGTGGTTTTAACCGCAAATGGAGACAGTAGGATGATAGGGCAATTACCGTTTCAGACATAGTCAGAAATGTGACTGGAGTAAATCACGATTAGCAAGTTGTTTTTAAAAACATGCAGATATAATCAGTTTTATAAAATAAATTTGCTTACATACGTCATTACTGAAATTTGTCTGCATGCGTGTAATTAATTACTGTTCTCCGATATTAGAAGGGCGTTCTAACAGAGGAGGATGACTTGCTCGGGGCAGGTGGCAGGTAGCACAATATATGCATGACGAAACTAATATATGTGTAGATACGAGGCTGTTCTGTTCCAAATATCCAACTCTTCTTCGTTTCATAAAACAAAGAATGCATGAAAGCAGTTACAATTTTACAAAATTGCAGTCTGTTGAATTGGTAAATGAATCTGTGTTCATGAATTAATGCCTAATTTTAAAATTAATCAGAGAATGTCCGTTAAAAATGAAGCATAAACATGGAAACATATTTATATTCAGAAATTCATGTTATTTAATTTGAGTCTCACACCGTTGCCTTTCATGTGTGTAAACAATTATAATCGTATAAAGTTTATTAGTATAATTAATACCGCCAAAGACCTTTCATGTTCAGTTACAGCATATTTTTCGGTTTGTTCATTATTTTCAATTTTATGCACAGGCAAACGAGAATCAGCGATGTTTCATAATCCCCCAGGGCTGCTGTTTTTTTTTTTGTTGTTGCTACAAATGAAAATTAGCTTCAGTTCTGTAAATGATGTTCAATGCCTGTATCAACATTAATTCTCGTCTTCGTCAAACAGTTGAGTTCCAGCCTCAGAATATCGTCTAATAAATGAACTAATTAAGCGGAAAGCAAATATTTCCACTTAATAACATTTGGTTCCATTAGATATACTGTGTAATATGATTAAAATTTTGGTATTGACACAGAATTTTTGTTGGGAATCTTGAATGGAAGAGAACACTCGAAAAATCTAGCCTTAGATAGGAGAATAATATTAAAGTGAATCTTATGGATATAGTGTCGGAGGTTGTTTATTTTGTTCGCCTGACTATTGGTGGACTATAGTTAAGACGGCGTTTCCTAAAAGATGTGACTGGCTGAGCGACTATTAAGTTATCAAAAAGGACTGATATGTAGGTAGTTGAACGATGGAGGTTTCTACCGAGGGAACTTTTAACGTCAGTAGTGAAGCTTTTGACTTCAAAGTCAGGAAATTCCCAGAGAGGTTTGCCGTAGTGAAATTTTCGTGTCTCCTAGCAACACTTGGTCCGTGAGTAGAGTCGTTCTCAGTCTTTGCTAAGAAAGATTTCTTGGTAAAAGCCCCGGCAGAGTACTGAGACCTTTTACCTGATTGAAAGAAATAAATCACCAATATTGAACGATGTTTTTTTTTGCTGATGTCTTAACTAAAAATACTGTTCTAAAGGACACATAATATTGGTGTGCGTGGCACAGGTGTCCGTGGAGCAGTGCAGACTCCAGTCTGTACCTGCTGTTCTTTCGCGTCGTGCAGTCTTATATATAGTATATGTACAGACATTTCGGAGCAGCGAGCATCCTCCGTCAAACTGATGCAGCGTATCTCTTATATATAGAAGACTACGCCCTGAAGATGACGGCAGTATGTTCCCCCGAATTATTGGTGTACAAACAGAAGACTACACTATGAAGATGGAGGCAAAAACGTTCCTTCAAAACGTTGGTGTATTGTCACAAGACGACACCCTGAAGATGAAAAACCATGCTCTTACCTAAAACCATGAAGATAAATTTTCTTCGGAAACAACAGTGTGCAGCTGCACGGTCAATAGCCCAGTAAGCCACAATCTTAACTCAGGTAGCTGTGAAATTTACAAAAACCTGCTTAAGATAAAAAGTGTTTATTCTTTCAAATTGTTCGCCCAGTTCTCTCTCTTTTCCTTCTAATTTAATATAATATAATTTAATTTAATTTCTTCTTCATATCCGGTCCTCCTCTCTTTTATTTATCTTCTATTTCCTCCATATTTCTGTTTCATTGCTTTCCTTACTAATTCCTGTCTCTTTCATAAGGGACTGCTTTTATTTCGCGTCAGTTAACTACCAGAGCGCAGCACCTGCATGGAGAGACAGTGTTTCTAGGAACAGAGCATAAGTGACGAGGAAAATCACGAGTTTCCTCATTTGAACTCATGAATTATTTATTAATTCTCTATCAAAATGTTAACAGCAATTAAATTTAATTGGAACCACCGTAGAGAAGCTTACACCGTGAAGCGTCACAGATTTGTTCGTGCTGTGAGTACGTGAACATTGAGTTCAAGATATCAGTAGTGGAAATTATGTGATTACTACAGCCATGTTTGTAACCTAACCATCCTTGTGCTTCTCACCCCTCCATCTTCTTGCGTTACTGTAGCATTTTCGTGGTTTTACTGTATCCATGATCCGCGATACAAAATATTGCTCTAAAATAAGCCACAAACGATTCCGCTCATATTATTTTCCATTCAGGAGTTTTCTGAACTGTGTCAGTCGATCCTGAATGATCTCAAGTTTTGATACAGCATCGTAAAATATTTTGAACTGAATATTTTGTCAAGGTAGTTGTTTTTTTTTTGTTTTTTTTGTTTTTGTTTTTGTACAACGCCAATACTTATTATGACTGAAATTTTTTGAAAACTGTAATATAATTCTTTCGTTAATGAAAGTTTATTTTATTTGGCAACACAACGCACCAGAGTCAAACAGACCAGAATAATTAATTTTTGCGCGGTTTATATTGTCCGTACTATGGAAGGGTTAAATATAATGCGCTGAAATATTTACCACTAAAATTGTGTTTGTATTTCTTGTTTCTCTACTGGAAAAACAGTTTTAAGCTACGGTAACTACTGAGATTTGGCTGCCTTCCCAATTACTTAATACGTCACGGAATTTCTAATTAAATTATTTTAAACTGTTTTATCAGAACCTAAAATTTCAGTAATACCAATATTGGAAGCGATCCTGGACCAGTTTCACCCTCAGAATCTCCTTGCTATGCCGATTCCTGATGTTTTTATAATATTCTCTGCTTTCCAAATGACTTTTTTCGAATAGGTTTTTGCATCAAAATTATGCATAAATCGTTTTTTTTCTCTTACCCAGCTAAGTAACCAGTCCATTATAATCTGGTGGAACTCATTTGCCTTACAGAAGCGTCCTAGATGAAGTCCGTGTTTCACGAAGTTATTCAACGTGTAATAACCTGAATTTCTTCTGAGGTTAAATTAACTATTATTTATCACTGTGTTCTTATTACAGTGTCTGGCGAAATAACTCACTCCTTTGTATACGTAGTCATTTTAACTGCGACACTGTCCTCGCGTTTGTCGAGATAGGAAGCCAGCAGACGGTAAAGTTACGCTTTCTCGTGTCTCGCACTTTGGTCCAGTGTTTGTTGACCACTGAGGGGATGGGGGGGAGGGATGTTTTTTCACGGTTCGTTAAGTAACGAGTCACTTGAACTAGGAAGGTCTGTCTGTTGGCTTCGCTGCGAGGACTTCCCTTCCCGTTTAGCGGCTCCCACAGTGCTGTTGTTTGTTCATTGCCATCGCACTCCATTCTCGCCAACCTGTTGCACACAACGAGCAAACAAACAAAGAGATGAGACCTGCATACTTTGAAATCGGATTAAACAGGGGTCTAAAGTGACGGTGAATATCGAATTCGTATTTCGAACTCATTTTAAGGATGAGTTATTTTAGCAAAACAGCGCCAAAGTTAATGTTAATCTGAAATAAATACGGTTCACGGGATAAATCTGATTCAAGATTGAGACCAGTGGCGGGCTGTTGTGAACTCTATAATGAAATTTCAGTTTTCATAAAAGGCAGGCAATTTCTGACTTAGCGAATATCGGCCTCTCAAGAAAGACTTTGCATAATGGAATTAATACGTGTTCCTGGAACTGGTTAATACTGGAATTTGTGAACCTTGCAGGTGAATGAGTGTCTATCAGTAAATCAATTCAAATTGTCTTCAAAATGTTTATAAGCGAAAATCCATAAAACGAAAGGACTGATTACAAATGAAATTTCTAAAGCGACAGGCATTTCGACGATTTCAGCTGTCATAGAACGGACAATGGCTCTGTAATAAACTGTAAAATAAATCATACTTTTTTCCACGCAAAAATCAATGTATCATCTCAGCTCGACGATAAATGAGAGACTCGTGTTTCAAAATATTATTATATTTGCCCTCTCGGTTAGCCTATGTTCTGCATTGTACCTGGGCGGTCTGCGTTATTACTCCACATGTTCCACCGCTGTTGTTATGACAACAATAGTCCCTTTTAAATGTCGGATAGACCATACATGATTATTTGACGGCCAGAATATGTTCGATCAATTTTCATATGCGATAATAAATGTTTGACAAACAAGTGAAAATTGGAGAACTAGCATATAATTGAGAGTTACGGGTACCATATAGTCATAATCATAATCATCTACTTATCCCTTAGTCCATCTGTTAGCATAAAAGTAATTCTTCAGACTACTTATGTATGTTTTCATTCATCCGCTCATCTGTCAATTCGATGAATCGATTTAACCTAACATTAATTCATAATTCAATCAATCCATGTAACAATGAATCAACATACAAGACCATCAGTCAGAAGGAATATTTCGTCCCTGAATTGCGCCACTATGGCTTTCTTCCGCAGTTTTTAAATTAATTATTTTCTAACCACCCTGTCCTCTCGCGATTTTTTATCTAATAAATTGAATATACCACGAATAACATAAATACAGTTAACGAATTCACCGAAACACTGATCTGTGCATGGATCATTCGGTTCTATGACTCTATGTACCCGTCCACCCGTTCCGCAGTAAGCAACTGTTCAGTCACACACACCCGTATCGGCGGCACATTCCTCCATGCATGGTGTGTGCGTGTGTGTACAGCGATGCGTGTCTCTAATCAAACGCGTAGTATTTCCAGCTGAGTTCAGCTCCCCGTTGTTTTCAGTTGTATATTCCACACCTGTAATTCTCAAGCAGAACTTCACGAGGACCAAATTCAGTTCGAAATCACATTACATAAGCATGTTTCGAAATATATCGTCGGCCGTCGGGTATGTAAAAACACATTCAGTTACTTAAAATGTTCATTGTATGCCTTTATGCAAACAAATGAAATCGTTAGATAAGAATTAGAGCAGACAGTATTATTAATATCTTCTATCCTTCGGATCTTGTTGATAAAGGAACTTTGGGATTCCGTCTTCACCAGCCACATCGAATAAATGTATGAAAAAAATATTAACATTAATAAAAGTGAGACGCGGGCTTGCAGAAAACTCATTTAAAATCTGTCTACTCCATTTTCCTCTTTCCTTATTTCATAGTACGCATGTGGGTCCTTTGTCACAAAAGAATGTCGCGCCCTTCGGTTCCCGTTGGGGGGGGGGG
>NW_019060657.1:180939-230683 GCF_000696155.1 Zootermopsis nevadensis | reverse complement strand
GCAATGTCAAACCACTTCTGGATCATCTGCCAAGAACGTATATGAACAGGTCCCAGTCCGAGAAAAGGATGGAAGGATCCTGTTCATATGGACCTGTCGTCAGACAGAACACTAAATAATAATAACGGCCATGAATTGTCTTTAGAGCTAAGTTTGTGATATATTGTCCTGGGACACGTTCCGTCATACTGAGGGACGAACATATTTTAAAAAAGGAAGTTATTACAAGACTTATATTTTGACTTAACAGATATGACTTTAAGTGAAGATTAAACCACATTATATCCAGGGGAACTGGGTTATATTTTGTACCTTGGAACTATTCATACATGAGCAATACATGTTCTTCTATTACTTGTATTCTCAGTACACGTTTTTCTTTGTCATTAAAGTTGAAACTACGCTTTGAGAAATTCAGGTCTCATTTCTCCATTTTAGCTGCCTTGTTAGTCCCGTACATCTGAATACCGTTTATCATATTGCTTGTGTAGTGTGTTACCTAGCAACAGAGCTACTTGCTAGAACTCTACTGTCTCGTACAAGAAGAATGCACCAGAACAAATACTGTACCTTAGTGGAAACGAACGCTCCAACTTAGAGATACAAGATATCCGTCTTCTGGGTTGTTGCGCAATAACCCAGAAGACGGATATCTTCATACTCATCGCCCCGATGACGGAGGCAGTATGACCTCTGAAACGTTGGTAAACATCGACCAGCCTACACAGCGCAACAACCCAGAAGACAGATATCTTCATACTCATCGCCCCGATGACGGAGGCAGTATGACCTCTGAAACGTTGGTAAACATCGACCAGCCTACACAGCGCAACAACCCAGAAGACAGATATCTTCATACTCATCGCCCCGATGACGGAGGCAGTATGACCTCTGAAACGTTGGTAAACATCGACCAGCCTACACAGCGCAACAACCCAGAAGACAGATATCTTCATACTCATCGCCCCGATGACGGAGGCAGTATGACCTCTGAAACGTTGGTAAACATCGACCAGCCTACACAGCGCAACAACCCAGAAGACAGATATCTTCATACTCATCGCCCCGATGACGGAGGCAGTATGACCTCTGAAACGTTGGTAAACATCGACCAGCCTACACAGCGCAACAACCCAGAAGACAGATATCTTCATACTCATCGCCCCGATGACGGAGGCAGTATGACCTCTGAAACGTTGGTAAACATCGACCAGCCTACACAGCGCAACAACCCAGAAGACAGATATCTTCATACTCATCGCCCCGATGACGGAGGCAGTATGACCTCTGAAACGTTGGTAAACATCGACCAGCCTACACAGCGCAACAACCCAGAAGACAGATATCTTCATACTCATCGCCCCGATGACGGAGGCAGTATGACCTCTGAAACGTTGGTAAACATCGACCAGCCTACACAGCGCAACAACCCAGAAGACAGATATCTTCATACTCATCGCCCCGATGACGGAGGCAGTATGACCTCTGAAACGTTGGTAAACATCGACCAGCCTACACAGCGCAACAACCCAGAAGACAGATATCTTCATACTCATCGCCCCGATGACGGAGGCAGTATGACCTCTGAAACGTTGGTAAACATCGACCAGCCTACACAGCGCAACAACCCAGAAGACAGATATCTTCATACTCATCGCCCCGATGACGGAGGCAGTATGACCTCTGAAACGTTGGTAAACATCGACCAGCCTACACAGCGCAACAACCCAGAAGACAGATATCTTCATACTCATCGCCCCGATGACGGAGGCAGTATGACCTCTGAAACGTTGGTAAACATCGACCAGCCTACACAGCGCAACAACCCAGAAGACAGATATCTTCATACTCATCGCTGTGAAAACCTCAAGTCTTACTTAGAGATACAAGTTTTCTATATGCGTTTTTATTGTTACCTTTTATATTGGGCATAATATTGAATTATTTATGATAAAAATGCGTTATTGCAAAACTAATCACACTAACACACGTTGTTAAAGACTATCTCTTCTCGTATAGAACTGAAACTGACTTGGAGGTGACTGGTTGTGGGGGGATGAGAAGTTTTAAGTCCTATACTACCAGATGGCAGTGGGAAGTCAACATCACTGTCGCGTGAACCTCAAATCTTTTATAGACTTTTACTTAACTCCTAGTTAAGTCTGTGTATGTAGAACGATTGCCAGGCACTCAAATGGGCTTCATGATGGGATAAAATGGGTAACTGCAACATGACAGCGATTCGCGCTTGTGTGCTCTGGTTTTTGTAGTTGAGCACAGAAAAAAATAAACGCCATGTGGAGTTCACATTTATCCAAATGAGAGAGTTGCAAAACTGTGCCGGAGGTGTTTAGGATGCTTTTGATGTCATGTAAACCTCCCATTCGAGTGGAAAACCGCATAGGATGCTTTATAAGCTACGCAGTAGATAAGTCACTTCAAAATTAATGAACCTTGGCTTAAGAAGCATGTGTGACGGAATACGTACGTGCAGTGGCAGCCAGAGGAATTATGATAATGTAGTGGTAATACTTAATTTATTTTAATAAAATTTATAACTACAATAATAAACTACTGGGTTTGACCTAGCAGTGGTAGTGACTGGAGAAAATTTTGAAATAATAATGCAATTTTAATAACTGACTAAATACTAATAGGAAGAGGTAATTTTGTAGGATTCAGTTCAATATTATCCTCATATCTGTGTCTTGGGAAACCGAATTGTATATTCCCTTCAGATTTTCGAACCAGAACTTTGTAAGCTTTCTTAAAATGTTACAACGCTGATTGTTTGAAACACGGTCGGGAAAATACTGGACAGAAAGCGGTTGTGGACTCTTTGAGATGTTTTCCAAAACATTTACCAGAGGAACCTCTCTCAATATCGAAGGTTTATTGCTGTCTTTACAGTAGTCCTCTGCTGGTATCTATTTTGCGTCAGATGAACCATGCACCTTTATCAGATACGCCTCAGACATCTGACAATATCGAACATGAAACTCATAGCATCAGCCAGCTGTTCCTAAACAGTACAGAATTCAAGATTTATACCACGGAGAGTTAAGTAATATTTGAGGCAAAGTACTCGCCACGCGTGAAACATATTTTTCACCGGGTGACAGCAGCAAGCAAGTTATTCGTAGCAATGTGCCAAAGCTGGGATTGTTAATTTTTCATACCGGAGAGCAGAGAGCACAAACAACTTTGCGACATATTAGTTTTTAATTAAATAACAGGGGAGGGGGGGGGGGGGGGGGGGGTTTGTTCATTTGCCTCCTGGTTACTATTGCATGTCGGTGCCTTTTGGTGTCTGCTTTGCCATATTTCTCACTTCGGAGGTCCGTCGTTCCAATCCCGTAAATTACCTTTTTTTTGATTATCATGTTTACACTACGTAACACAAACACATTACTCTGACAGTGCGAATAAGGAGCCCGGGAGATTTTTTATTGCGGTATGTGTAAATGTATGTACGTCTATGTACTCATGCGTGTCTGTATGTGTACGCAAGTACACGTGTATATGTGCGTGTGTTCGTATTTGGTGGCTCCCTGTCACCACGGCATGGCGCGTCCTAAGGTTGCGGATGGAGGAACAGCCTCCAGTTATGGGGGTCAGCCACGAATATATTGAATAAGCAGTCGCGGACAGCCGACAATGGGTGGTTCTCCAGCTTAGGGGATTGAGCGTGAGGCTTACAACCTTTTACCTTAAAAATTGTTATATTGCGAAAAATTATACGTAGCATCAGAACCGGACAGACTTTTTACCCCAGAGCAGGGACCTGTGGGGTGGGGGTCGGGGGTGGGTGGGCTTTGGTTAATTCGATAATGAACCTTCGGGCTCCCTAAGCCATCTAGTTAGTGTGTGTGTTTAAGCTACTGGTGGTTTAATTATTCCAAACATTGTAGGTGTCTTAATTGCCATTGGAACATTATAAGAGCTTTGTAACTTTTAGTAAAGTGTTAATACTCCTCCACCTAACATGCAAACTTAGGGTCCTCCCACTGTTAGTTGCCTATTCATTACATTTGTAGCTACTATGTATAACAGGGGCCGTCTCCTTCATTCCATCTTGGTTTTAGATTTTTGATCTTTGGAAATCTGAGAAGTTTCAGAATAATATTAAAATTGATCTCGGGACGTTTGTTTGGATGCGAAATGGATTGGTCTGGCATAGAACCATGTTTAATGTTAGCCTTCAATAAAAGCTGTGTGGAATCTCCAGGTTCTGTTTCAAGTTTTGTGCTATCCTGGTACCAGTGAAAATACACATTTTCCCTGTAAAATTAATGGAAAATCAGGTTTACAGTGCCTTCATCTGTCGCTAATGTTATTAATTTTGATCTGTCCATTAGCCAGTAATTTTTTATGGCTTTATTATTTTAATTACGTGGTAATTATTTTGCATAGCTGCAGAGCAGTATTTTGTTTACGAGTTAGGCATGATAATGATTAACATGTATTTTCCATGATATCAAAGGTTCTCACGGCATCAAACAATGTCAATGGAAGGTTGGTATTTATATGTTCACACATCGATAAAGCCCACTGTGATTTAGCTAAAAGTGATTCGATTGTATTTACCTCAAGAATAAGGGATCGTATGGTCTTTATTACTGGAAATCTTGGATCGCGGGTTCAAAACTCTTTCGGGGAATTGCTGTGTGTGTTATGTCTTGTCGGCATGGGTCCTTCCATGGAGTCTAAAGGAATCTCTATGAACGAAATATTTTTATTATTTGTATGAATCGGAAAAGGTCAGCACTCCTAATCTATAACAGCTGAAAGAAATCGCTTAACTAGAATTAACTAAAAGAGATAGATTAAATATGTTGTTGCGATTTGTGTACATATTATAATTAAACATTTTGGACGCATAAAAATAAAATGTGATGAATTATAAAATAAGTTTAGAAGCTAAATGCGTAATAAATGTTCTTGTGCCTGAGTAAAATCTTGTGTTTTTGCGTGCCCCGCCTTGATGAACTCTGTAATGACCTGTATATATTTTTAGCTGGTTGGCTGGGTTAGGTTAGCTCTCGCTCCCTGCCAGGTTGCTGGCGAAACTAATCAATAAACCGGCGGAGCAACAGGTGCTTTCAAAACAGAAAGCGTCCTCTAGCTTTAAAATTTCAACATACGCTAATTCTATAAACATAATTTTTTGGGTTTTTTTTTTTAGTTTTTCGAGTCTGATGTATCGGTTGAAACACGAAAAATTAAATAATGGATATTCGCACGTTCCAATTAGTGATTTAGCATACGTAGATCTTCGCTCCGAACTTCTGCCCAATCACAATTTACCTTGCAGTATGGTTTTCCTGGATTTTGTATTGTGATTCAGTCAAGTGCTTGAAATTAGCCATGAATCTTATTTTACGCTGGTTAAATTATCTATTAAATCCAGTGGTAATTTATTTCTATACTGAAATAAAACTGAATGCTCTGGGATTATCTTAAGGTAAGTTTTATAAAATTACAAATATACATTTTCGAAATTAAACTCCAATATCAATCGGAATAAATGTTGATAGTTTTGTATGTGCGTGTGTTAAAGCCCTCTTAGTTTATTGAATTTGTAATATTGTAATACTTTGATAAAATGGCACAGTGCAAGAATTTAATGAAATTTTATAAGGGCACTTAAATTTAAGATGTAGGCTGTGTATCTATTCTCTGCGATCACGCATCAGAGGGTTTAACAATGACAGAAAATAGAAGACAGTTCGAAGATGTTGAAATTAGTTTCCTGATATTGGTAGCAGGAGTTATACTGGGAGATCAAAGTCAGAGTTAAGATGTCTGAAAGGAATTACAAGTCAATAATGTTACAGACAGAATGTCGGATTACTGGAACAAATGTTGGTAAATTGGTATATGTATGGAAGGAAATCTTATCTAAAAGAGAGGGTACATAATCTCACCAATTATCGTCAAGTTTCTTTTTTTTATATAAGTTTCGAAATAAAAATTAAGAAGGTGGAAGTACTGAAATAAATATTTTCAGTTAGTTGAGCACTCAGTTTTACTGCTGTAAGTTTCACAACACTTGTCAGATGCAGTTCAGTACTTCAGTAAGTGAGAAGTCTGCATAAGACAGAACCGGCTCTCAGAAACAGCCATACCTGTTGTGTCTTAAGCGACGTCAGAACAGTTCTTAGAATAGAACGCGACGACCAGTGCGTGGCATAATTTGATTCTACTTTATTAGCTGTAATATTTTATAGACGATTAGGGAGATACTCTGGGCCCTATATTCTTTGGTTCCAGTCACCTTATTTGTTTGCATCTTGTTACTTAGTAATGGTTTCTCAACAACATACGTTATGCAAATTTCTGTAAGAGGATGATTACCTGCGATGAACTTGGAGTAACATGGAAGTGGTTATGGCCTGGTTTGTGGTATTAGACGTCCTGGTCTTCCAGAATACTAAGAGGATTACCTCCTATCCTTTACCTTTCGTTTTACCCAACGATTGTATAACTCAAAGGTAACAAAACACGCCGAGTCTCCATGACAACGATCTACTGGTTAATGCTGTTTGGGGGAGAATATCGCTGTTTATGCTGAGCATGTTATGAAACCTGTCAGTACACTCCATGGGCAAAGTTCAGAATAAGATTTAAATCTTCTAATACTTATGATGATTAACGCAGGTTTTGTCCGCGGTTACCACTGCACTTTAAATGTGCAAAAACAAATTATTTTTATTAACATACTTCGGTGGTAGATATTATATCTTCGTTTCTGCACGTTTATCCATCGTTTCTCTTCCTATGTAGTCGCGATACCACGTGTCGAAAATTACATTCGATGTTCGTGGTTTCAATTAAAATATTGTTACATTGCGAAGTACCAATTTGTGCCTTGAATAAACCATATCAGAGCTTGTTTTCATTATCCTCTGTAGGATTAAACTGGCGATGATTACCACGAAATAATTCTTATGACCTTTAATCTTCTCCAGCGATCCTAGGTAGCATTTCAAGGGCGCGATTTTAATCCGAGCTGAGAAGTTAGGATAATCAATGTCACCATCGCATATTTGCGTTACCACTCTGCTAACCAACTTGATGTCAAGATACAATTTGTCATCTTTGATTTATGATTAAATTAAAGGCTGGTTAATTTCGGGCAATGTTTCTTACCACTCGGATGAGGATGTTTTTAAAGATTTATTTATTAGACCGGTATGGTTGTGGAAAATTATTTTCCTCCCTGTGGGAACATTACAGATGGAAGGTATTTAAGAGGACAGTGCTCAGAAGATGGAGGAAGTAAAAGGCTGGGGAACATTTATTAATGAGGATCTTCATCATTTGTAGTCTTCTGGGAGGATAATATTAAAACGTATTTTATATAAATGAATTTTGAAGGCTGGTATTTCATAGAAGCGTTTTGTAATTGGTTGTAAGCGGTAGTGAATCTTTATAGTCTATAAATATGTAGAATTTCTTCATCAAGCGTGTTACTGCAAACTCTTCATGGAAGATTATACTCTGTGAATTTAATTTGTACACGACATTGTTTAATTCCCATTTTTATTTAATTTTATTGTAGTAGTTCAACCGTGGGTTTTATCCATTAATTGGCGCTGTCTAATTAGCGATGTATCTTTTCGTGTTTACACACAAATTTATCCTCCATTTGCTTTAGATTCTTACTGTGTTTGGTTCTAAGTCGTCGTTATTTTGGTAGGTGCCCTGTCGGATTTCTTGGTAAATGCGAGTGAATTCCCGAAATGTGTCAGACATCTTTAAAACATCGATGCTCTCGTTTTTCGAGCGTTCAGAACGACGGCTCGAGTCCTCGAAGTAGAATTACGTTTCTTTTGTGTGTTCACTTTATCAACTTCATCATTGTCGATATCGATTCAGCAGTTTAGGGAATCGGTTTGCAGGAAATCTCTCCAAATGTCGTATTCGTTACTTTCTGTGTCATTTGCTCCCATTTATTCTCACGTGTTGCTATTGTACAGTGTCCCAGAATAATGTTACCATTTTTATGTGATTCATCCTTTATTTATAGCACATTAATAGCAGGAAATTATAAAATAACAAGCAAAATGGTAGTAGTTCCATACTGTAGTAATACAATGAGTATCGTAAAATTTTCTGGCTCTGTGCTCAAATATCAACATTACTTGCAATGAAAATTTTTGCAGTGTGGTAACATTATTCTGGGGCAGCTTATAGTTTGTTTAAAATCAGTCATAATGTATCTTATGAGCGTTCTGAAGACACTTATTTATTCTGTCTCTATTACTTAATAGTTCCGTTGTCACGTTTCACCGTTGTCGTACGCATGAAATAATAAGAATTTTAATATTTTTATTTTGAATTCCGCTGATTGCGTTTCTGTTTTTGGAGATTATTTTATTCATGGACTGAGTAACTAACTCCTTGGAGGTGAGTCCTTTCTGAGAGGCTGATAGTTGCTCGGATAGTCAGGAGATTAAGTGTTTGATTTAAGATTCTCACGACGGTGAAGATGATAACGATTTCTTTTGGGCGGTGATTCAGTCTGGACTCACAAGGAAATATCAACGCCTCTAAGAAACAGCCTCCATTCTCAGGGATAAATGCGTTGTAAATCGATAGGACGTAGAGTGCATGGAAATCCCATAACTGGAGATTGGACAACGCTTTCAATTATTACGTTCATACAAATTTATTTTACCGTAAATTGGAATTCCTCGATCCTTCTTCGACCTCACTGACTTTAAATCTTGTATCTTAATATTAAAATTTTGATTGGCATTAGTGATGCATTACACACTAAATTTTCAAGGCAATTATTTTGTTTTGTGAGCAATTTTAATGATTCTAAGAATTCTTAGATGCATTATGGAAAACAAAAATCAATAACACCAATCAGCTTTTGTAATGTGTTTATTGGCTCGCATGTAACAGGGACCAACGTACTGCTCGATTTAGAACAAACATTGTATCGTGGGCCTGTATTAAATTTTATTATGAAGCTTTGATTTTTTGTTATTCCTATAATTTTAAGCGCCCAGAACTTCCTCGTCAGCTGAATAAAACAAAAATATGTCTGAAACAAAGTCGAAAAAACGTTTGGACCGAAGGATGTTCCAAATTCATATGACGTAATTTGAATGCCTGTGAGGTGCTGCTAACGTTCTTTGCGTTACTTTTATGAAATTGCAGAAAGAACAGAAGGCGTGTTATTAAAGACTCTGAAACTTGGAAGTTTCTATTTGGGTTTATTGCCTGCATAATATTGCTTCATTTATCTTTAGTGCTACTGACACAGAATATGAAATTTCTACCATACATCAAATAACCCTCTGTGATTTTAATTTAAAAGGTAAACTAGTCTGCTACAGCTTATTAAACTACGCAATGAATACTGTATTTATCGGCCAATATAGTGGATATTTTCATCTTTTTCATTCATAAATTCTGACAGTCTATTTTAGGATAATGTTGACACGAATTAAAGAGTTGACAAAGCAGGAAACAAACGATAAACGCATACACACGCACAAACACGTACATGCGAAGGCAAAAATTTATCTCTGCGTTTGATTGAAGACGTACGGGGAGTAGATTTATGCGTTATTTTTTATTTGTAGTGTTCTGTCTGACGACAGGTCCATATGAACAGGATCCTTCCATCCTTTTCTCGGACTGGGACCTGTTCATATACGTTCTTGGCAGATGATCCAGAAGTGGTTTGCCATTGCCTTCTTCTGTGTGTGAATGGAGTAATTGTTGGGATGCCACGGAGAAACCGGGGAAGCCCCCGGAGGAAAACTCCGTGTTGCCTAGACCACGACCTTGCCCAACACAAGTTATAAATTCGGGCTTCCGGATGAGAGGTAAGGCGGAACCCGTGACCGATATTGACATGACGGAGGAATAGGAAATTCCTTTCCGTAGTCGGGGATCAAACCCAAAGTTTCTTGCCTCACAGCCAAAAAAATTCCTGCGCTTTCCCAGTTTACGTGCGTGTCACAACATTATTATAAACGATACAGTTAATACAAGACAGTCGACTTCTCAAAGAATATCCTGCAACATAGAGAGAGTGCTGAGGTCACAGCTTTGAAAGATGTAATTATTTTGGGCAAAGTCCAATAGAAACAGGAGAAATATGAACTCAATTCAGAATTGGTTTTCGAACAGTCGTGTGTACATTGGGACGCAGCCATAAGTAGTGTAAATTCTTACCTCGAGGATAAAGTTGGACAGCCCTGATACTGCTTGAAGAATTTTCCAATAATGCATTCATTGTCGACGCTTTATTACTTGTAGTTATTTCCGTAGGCGTCAGAATCACGCGTCACATACACTTCCGCGAATTTGTCACGTTTTGAATCGAGAAGGCTGTGAGATCGAGTCCTGTACACAATTACAGCTGGCACGTTACTGGCTGACTCTGCTCTAACAATGTTGTTAGGCGGCGCGTTAAATTTGTTTTATTCCGAATGCACTGGGGAAAAAAAAAGGAAAAGAAGAGAGGAACTTTCATTTTCGAATATCGGCGTGTGCTGGATTTATTTTTAAAGGTGATGTAATGAAATAGACTTATAACAGAATAGAATATAATGTAATAAAATAAGAAATAGTGTAATAGAATAGAACAGACTGAAAAGAATATGAAATAATTATAAAGGTGGTTTCTGGTCTGAAACACAATTGTCGTATTAAGATTTTGTATGGCTTCTGGACTTTATATGTACTCTCAGACTTGGAACCTCCACAACGTATCTACCAGACAGATCACTTTCCAGGTGTTTCGACTACCAGAAACAAGTTCCTGTGCTATTCCATGGCTCGTTATTCAACACACTGGGAACCATCCTACTGTATCTGGTGAGATCCTTCCCCACTGAATGTAACAAACATTTTCTACTCCTATGTTCCATGTTGCAAATTCTTGTACCTGAAGTGACGATAGGTAATGGTACCTTATTTAAGAGTTGTATATTTGAGACGCTAATTATAGCCGTCTTAATAACATTATTTTTTGTTGGGCAAGGCCGTGGTCTAGGCAACACGTAGTTTTCCTCTGTGGGCTTCCCCGGTTTCTCCGTGGCAACAATTACTCCATTCACACACAGACGAAGGCAATGGCAAACCACTTCTGGATCATCTGCCAAGAACGTATATGAACAGGTCCCAGTCCGAGAAAAGGATGGAAGGATCCTGTTCATATGGACCTGTCGTCAGATAGAACACTAAATAAATATAATAAATTGCGAATTTAATCAGCAGGTAGGTGAACTGGAAGATGTCTTTAATAATGTGTCATCGTCTAGGTCAGTTTCTATTTGCCATTATAAACGTGTCTATTGTATTTTAAAGTTGTGTAAGACATCCTTTTTCGAGAACAACAAAGAACTTTGTTCGTATCAATTTATCGAACGTTTTATCATAATCAGTGGAAGAAGATATTCAGAAAAATAAATTATCAGACACAAAGACGCTGACAGTTTTACTTTGTGGAGTTTAATATAATGGACTTAGGTAGATTTTGCGATATGTACATAAATGGACAATTAATTGCGTAATTATTAATGTACATTATAGACCGAACCATTTTAAGGAAAATATAAGTGATAAGTACATTCCAGAAATCTTGTGTTTGTTTCGCTTGGAGGTTACATGTTTCCTTGAAGCTTCGTAGACTGTAGACTTGCCCGTTGTCGTGCAAAGCGGATTGGAATGAGGAGGTAACAGACCGTGCCATTATTGCACTGGGCTCCGAGCCATTCACGAAATGGCTGCATTTAATTTGCCATTGTGGCGGTACAGGGCCTCTTGTGGGAGCTCTGTGATAATTTCTGGTCTCTGAAGACGTCTAAATGCTGCCTGGCCGCTGTTCTCTACTTCGTACCTGAGTTCGGAACAAGTGAACGTTCAAAGGCGTGAAGTTTATAAAATGAACATATAATTCGGAGTTAGTGTGCGCCCGTCTGTATGTTTTATCTGCGAGACTATTAGACGGATTTAGATTGTATTAGATTTTGATAATTTCCACTGAATTTTTTTTAGAAGTATTCATGTTTGTTTCGTGCCAGCGATATTTAGGTTTATAACGTTTGATTGAAACATTTCTTGTTATTGGGAATATTAAAAAAAATACAAGGAAAAATGTCTGGCTCACTAGAGTGGTACCTGTAGTGTGAAAAACTTTGCAACAATAAATGCATATCTTAAAAATTGACAGTGGAACCACGGTTCCGGAGAATTTGACGTAAATACGTCTATACGGAAAGGAAGTTTATATATTGGCTTTATTCTAAATATTTCCTTTAGACATGGTTTACAATTGAGATAAGTTTGATTAAGACATTGCTTATTTAACTTGAATTAGTTACGCTTAAGATGGGTCTGTGGTAGATGAATGTAATGTAATGAAATGTTTTATAGGTAACAACAATGCCGAGTAAACAATTGACGTTTCCAAGGTAACATAACAATGCAGTTACACTTTTTCGTTTCCCTTTTTCGTAACACATTTTTGCCGAATGACACTGACTCTAAAATATAGACGTATTTACGTCAAAAATAAGAATAAAGAACTTCAAGGCCAGTGTGAAAAAGCGATCAGAAAGAATATACTTGGATTTCACGTGTCCTTCAGCACTATTATTTAGGCCGATGAATGCATACTCATACACAGCCGTGTACCTTCACGTATTGACTTTCGATTAATGATAAATTATCTTACTTTCGACGACCTTCGTCATACAAAGAGAAAAGTTCCTGGGTTATATTGGCTTAACTCATTCCTTTTAAAGGAATTTGAAACGTTTCACTTAAGAAGAAAATGTAAATTTATTTCGAACGTGTGAGTATATGAATGCAGTGTTTCAAGAACAGCTCCCTGACTCAAGTGTCTCAATTTTTTTGTGGTGAACCACTGTTTCGAATGACTGTTCCAGTTAATCGCGTGGCACGTCGCTTTTAGCCGTGCTTCTGATGCGATGGCTTAGCAAGGGATTAAAAAAAACTCACAATATTGCGGCTTATTGTGTGTTTTACATGTTCCTTCTTCGCGTGGAAGATTCGGAAAAAAAATGAAAATCGGTTTCTTTCATTTCGTCCATTCGAATATCTGGCGTTACAATGTTGGCTACTCTGTCATTATGATTTTAGAAAATCGATCTAGTACAGATGTAAAGGTATAAATTTAACTGTGGTATAATGAAAAATAATCTAAATTAAATATCTAATTTCAGTTCAGCGTTATGTCAAAAATATGTGTCTGTTTTTATATTCAGGTTTCCCGAAATGTTGACCCGGAGACCACCTGTGAAAATTATTGTCTGGAGATGTTCGTTTTGTATCGCTGGGAGTTAGAAATATCATTTTAACTTAGTCACGTTTCACAGAGTGGCAAATTGTTTATGCTCGTACGCAGAATCACATTTTACCAAACCCGTTTTACGATGAATTGTATTTGAGAAAATTTAACGAAGTAAGATTTGAGTTTTATACAACAAAATTAAACTCACCCGACAAATATTCGTGGCGTTATTTTTTTTAGTGTTCTGTCTGACGACAGGTCCATATGAACAGGATCCTTCTTCCATCCTTTTCTCGGACTGGGATCTGTTCATATACGTTCTTGGCAGATGATCCAGAAGTGGTTTGCCATTGCCTTCTTCTGTGTGTGAATGGAGTAATTGTTGGGATGCCCCCGGAGGAAAACTCCGTGTTGCCTAGACCACGGCCTTGCCCAACACAAGTTATAAATTCGGTACATTCTTAGCGTGTAGACACAAAATACAAAATCAATGGAAATGAGTATATTTGAGGATGAAACATGTCGTCAGACAGGTGGTTACGACCTCTCAATAATTCATGCCTTTCACAGATTTCGACGGCATTTGAACTGTGAAACTAATGCATCAGAATATTTGCGTTATGCGTCGAGTGACCGCTACTGATGTTTAGGGTTTATTAATGGTTGCATTTAATCGGAACTATAATGCCCTATAAACTGGGTATGGTGTATGTAGTTACAGTTTTAATCAATGCGAATAATTAGTGATGTTTAGCGTGCGACCATGCTATTCAATTTTGGGTGTTTTGTTGTTCCCATCTGTTATCCAGAATGACAAAGAATATAGGTGTATGATTTTATAGTTTGTTATGTGTGAGCGCGTGCCTTCATTTCACATATTTGAGAACAGAAACCTAAGGGGAATGATTAGACTCGTGGATTATTTATCTACATTATCAGTATCTGAGGACATACAACGTCGAATTTTAGGGTGATTACTAAGTAAGGAATTGTAAAGAACGTGGAAGGAAGCAGTCTTGGCTTAATTTAAGGCGTCATTACGAAAGTTGTGTGGAAAATCTATTAAATTTTCGAGGGAATGCTGACGAAACCCACTGAGAGTTCTCATGAGAGAGAGAGAAAGAGAGGAAATTTGGGGGGGGGGGAAGTGAGAGGCACTTCGATATCTGGGAGGGAGAAAGAGCATCTTATAGCTAGAAGGTCCCCAGGCAATGCCCGCTCGTCCTTCTGTTAAGGATAAAGTAAGAGTGAAGGCGTTAGTGTGATAATTGGTATAAAAGACGGAATTTTGAGTTCTCATGGTAACTTGTGCGAGGCTTTTAAGATTTCAGCCCGTACTGCAAAGAAAACATAAATTTTCAACCATTACAAAGATATATGGTTAAAGCTGTTCAGCCTGAGATTCGTGGGAATAATTACATAATACAGAGATAATGGTTGTTAAAGCAGGTGGTACGTACACTTACCACCCTGATTTAAAGGGTTAATTAAGTATCATAGTTCTTCGCCCCTGAATGTAATCGAACCCGGTTTATTTTTATTTGTTACTGAGGGGTTCACAGTTTATGTGAAGTGATTGCAATTGCGTCCTTTGATCAGACAGGCAGCGTTTCGTTGCGGCTAAAAAGGAAACAACTCTGTTTCTATTTGCAACCGCAAAGGGAACAAAACAAAGGAAGGCAGACGTTGATAATATAATAAAAAGAGTTTTCGTTAAACAAACCCAGCAGCTGTATCTAGAGCCCGGAAATTAAATGACTAGGTTGTGAGACTCATTTACAAATGTTGTTAATATATTATAACCTCCACACAGTGCGGTGTTATGAACCCGATACGCCATAATTGATGCTTGTTTTATGAATCGCTGGGAATTAACTGCGTGGGAGAAAGATAAACGGATTCTACGTGTATGAGTGTTTCTGTTTTGATTTTTTTTGATTTTGAAGTGAGTACGGAATTTTAAACACGACTGTCGTTTAGATGAGTTAAGAATATGCACATCTGTGAAGTAAATTTATAGTTTTTCATAGACACGGTGTTTTTACCCAAAAGGTTATTTGGTTATGTGGCAAAATTGAATATTTTGGGGCCTTAGTAATAAATTGCATGCTGTTCTAAAGACTGTAATGAACCTTTTGGCTCCATAAAAAGGCGGGGGGTTTTATTGATTTTCTGAGCGTAATAGTAGCTTTTCAATAAGGACTCTGTTCCATGGAGTTAATTAGTTCTGTGACAAATAAAAACGACGTTCACGAATGAATTAAGAGCGGGCCTAGATTAAATTCGGGAAGTACTTGCTACAGTTCAGTTCGGAAGTATTAAATATACAAAACTATAATTATGCTAGAACTGTTACGTAATTACACTTGTTGCTTTGTATGCGTTTAAAATTTGCTGACTTACGATAAGGACAGAGCACAGATTGAGAGCTTTTGAGGACCGGGCGCTGAGGAGAGTATTTAGGGGTACGATAATGGAGGCAGAATGATAATGAATTAAATAAGTAATGAATAACTTCATAATTTGTAACGTTTCCCATACATAATTAGATTAAAGTTAGCGATGGATGGGAGTAATCTAGGACTCATGATATAGACGAAAATTGCACGTGGAATTTATTCGGAAAATCTCGTGGTACCAGCACTTGGGCATACTGCAATGAACCTTTGCATTCTGTAAGACTCGGCGAATATCTAGACTAGATGAGAAAATGTCACCTTCTCAAAAATGACTGTGATCCATGTTAATACAACATCTATACTTCAATCTGCTTTATTTATCCTTTCCACGTTACCATCGAGTATTCCCGTTGAGGAACATAGCTATTTCTGCTCGTGGTAATTTAAAATGTAACATTGTCAGTGACAGACATACCTCTCTTTATAATCTTGTTTTATTTGTCGAATTATGGGTTTGGTCTTCTTTATTATGTTGTCGTGTGTATGGTTAAAAACGTTTCGGAGGAACCTGGTGTTTCATCTTCATGTCTACTTTCATGAAAATTTTTTCACATGAAATTCACAATTGGCGTTATGCCCGAGTATTCATTGTTACTGTAGACAAAATAAATAATTTTATTTTTGTAAATCAAAATAGCGTAAAAGTATGGAATAATCTAGAAATCGGAACTGGTTCATTTTTTTCGATTATATCAGCGTACCAGAGCAAGGGACGCCAAAAGCAGAAACAATTTTCTTAAAATACTCTAAGGCAGGGGTTCCAACCCGCGGGCCGCATGTGGCCCGCCTTGAACATTTTTCCGGCCCGCGAGATTCATCACACTTTTACAAAATATATTTATATTTAATTTTTAGTGCTATATATTTCTTTACAATGTACGCTTAGTATCATTATTATTATATTATCTATGTTTACATGTAAGAATAATAGTAAACACAATAATAATAACTCATTATGTTTCAATTTTTCACTCCAAAAAAATGTCTATAGTGTATCTAAATCTAATATGGGGATATATAATTTTATATGTGGCCCGCGGAGTTGTGATGCATTTCCAAAGTGGCCCGAAAGATCATTTGGGTTGGCCCAACCTGCTCTAAGGTGCTTTTCATACTAGGTTAGGACTAATGATTTTATTACTTTATTTGTAAATATTATCCTTAATTAAATGCAGTTAAGTTAATCATTTAAGTGCGTTAGCCCTTTTGCTTACAGGAGCCGTGCTGAACACGAGCCCTCTCAAGAGACAATGTTTCTTGTCTCTTGATAGCTCCTGCTCTCTCCCGCCTTCGTTGTTGATGTCAGATCGAAATGTTTCTTGCTCTAAATGACGATCATCACTTGCGTTATCTTGCCATCTGCTTTGCTATCATTTACTCTGTGTTCCTTCTCATCGTTTCCATGGAGACTGTCTAGTAGACGTCCTACAGGAAATGAAGAAATTCAATTATAACATTCTAAAGTAAGATGTCTAAAACGTATAACACTCACTTGTAAAATGCAAAAGTAGCAACTAATTCCATCCAGAAAGTTAGTTAATTCACAAGCCAAGAATTTAATTACTTTGTTCGCAAGAGCCTGTTACAGTTCTCTGTACTGAGACAAATGAACTTGTCAAACCCGACTTCTCTCAGAACTATTTTAATATTGTAATCCCATCTACCACAAGTTCTTCTTCCAAACCTTTGTACGTCTTTCCCATGTGTAATACATTTCTTACCATATTATACTCCTTTATCTGATCGAACTAATTAAACCAGTTCATCCAGAACCATCTCAGAAGTACGAGGTGCGATCGGAAAGTTTCAAGACTGTGTCAATAGAGGGCGAACCGGATGTAGTACGAGCTTCTGCCGCTAGGGGGTGCGGCCTACATTCATAGTGAATCAGTGTGCCAGCCGGCATCATCGAATTAGAATTTGTTTCTTAGTTACGGGCGTTTTGGTAGTGCATTACACCGACCCTCCTGTGATTTCGGAATGGCGGATTTTCATGAACAAATCAAATTTTGCCAAAGACTCGCCAAAACTTACTTGTGCGTGTAGAGAAGCTATAAACCTCTGGTTTTAATAATGAGTGATTATTTTATGAGTATATATTACGTTATGTATCAGGTGTTAAGATTTTTCCCTGACAACGAATGAACTGAAAACCCTTTGTTTAGACAGAACTCAAAGTTTCCCCGGAGAGTCAGTTAGTCCTTCGCTCCGTAGTTTCATTAAAGCAGGAAGCGGTCGTTGGTCCCCAATTGTTTTCTGGAGGCCTGCACTTCAGCTGTTGCAGCTTGAAGGACCGCCTGTAATGGTCGCGGTGATTAATCTTCATCTCTCCTGCCGGAACGAGCACCTGTCGCCTCAGAGCTGCATCAATGGAACACAACTCCGATTGTTGTAGCGTCGTCCTATTGGCTGCGACTAATCGACAGTCGAACTCAGACAATAACAAGAAAAGTGAAGATCGCCTTTGTTTCCGCAAAAATACGAGCTTCAAAAAGCATGTATATTCAAAACTAAACACTGGAAAGAGTCTCGTTATTTTATTGTTTGATGACAGGTGTTGATGTGATTCCAAACTAAGCAACGAGTCTCTTCGTATTTTAAAATCAAGAACTTAGATTAAAAACTAACCTACAATTTTAAAACTCTTTCGTACTATAGACTAGAGCAGGGGTTCTCAACCTTTTTCGCTGGCGTACCACTAATTATAATTTAAGACATGAAATGTACCACTAACCAAATACTTTCAGGGAAAAATTATCTGTGTTAATATTATCTTTTGATTTTACTGCGTAGGTTGAGAAACGCTGGACTAGAGCGACTCACGTGTCCTTTCAAGGCCATTCGTTCTCCCGTTCGCGCTCGTATCGGCTATTCTACAACCTGTAGAGTGTTGATAATGTGGACTGTTCCTTCCAACGGGGTCATCCACATGGATAGAAATTTACGGAAGTGTAAGAAACGCGTGGTCCTTGACTGCCTCTCTCTAAGACCTTTCATTACTCCGACTTTGATTTCAGTTTATGGTTGTGTGTACTTGTGACCTTGAAATTCAGGGAACAGATGCGTTTAAACATTTATGCGCCTGATATTCGACGGACTGCAGAAATATCTGACTCCGTCATGAGAAACACGAGAATTTCTCTCTGCTATTCATTTTCTGGCCTGATCATCTGAAGTTGCTTCCAGAATTTGCCGCGATGTGTAGATGACTGAAGTTTCACTGCCTCAGGAAACATAATTAAACAACTAAAAACCCGAAGACAAATCTGGGCAGTAGTGAACGGAAAATATGAGATGATTTAAGCCGTATCTTTCGATGAAACTTTTCGTTAATATACGCACTGACAATCTACTTAATTTTAAATTATTTTTTGTTGTTGAGAAAGCTATAGACAAGCCATCGACTAAGCGTATTATAAGAAAACACAACGTTGGTTGTACGCCTAATTGACGTTTAGAAAACATTATTATTCTTATGGTAACAGCGTTATAATATGTCGATAAATGTGTCCGAATCCAATGAGAGTACAGTTTAAACATACCTGAAGCAGTCGAATACATTCTGAATTAAGCATCTCAAATGTTGTCGAACAGAAGTTAAATGGAAATTTATACAGAACACAGTTGTACACTTTACAGTAGACACAGTATCCCGTCTGTGCAAAGTGAAGCTGTCGACCACGGACCGATCAGACGTTTGTTGCCCGCGGAGACATTTGAAATAATAAAACGTCTTTTAACCAGCTGATTTTCGTAATGGTGAGGTGTAGTGTTTTCTTCGCGGTACGGTCTGGATTCGTAAATATTATGAAGACGAGCTTCGGCTTCAAAGGGTTAACCAGCTGATTTTCGTAATGGTGAGGTGTAGTGTTTTCTTCGCGGTACGGACTGAATTCATAAATAATATTCAGACGATCTTCGGCTTCAAAGGGTTAAAGACAGGAGTAAACGGTTTAGCTATGTAACCAGACGAAGAGACAGATAATGAATGGAATTTTTATAGTCGTATTGAACTAATGACGAAATCAAGAGGAAATTAAATTCAGAGAATGCTTTAAAATGTTTTGTTCTCCAGTCTCATGTAAAAAAACAACAACTAAAGATACAAAAGTATAAATTTGCCATTTGTAATGTATGGGTGCGAAACTTGGTCTCTCACTTTGAGGGAGGAACACAGAATGAGGGTCTTTAAGAACAGAGTATTTAGGAGGATATTTGGACCTAAACGGGAGTGTCATGGAATAAATCGCATAGTGATGAGCTTCGAGGCCTGTACTCCTCACCTGATACTTTTAGGGTGATAAAATCGAGTAGGATGTTAACAGGGTATTGGTTGGTAGTCCTGAAGGGAGGAGACCGCTGAGAAGACATAAGAACAGGTGGGAGGATAACGTCAAGGTGGAACTTAGGAACTGGATGCAGCTGGCTCAGGACAGAGTCCGCTGGCGGGCTTTTGTGAGCACGGTAATGGACCTTCGGATTTCATGAAGAAAATGGGCTATTCTTTTACAAACAGAGTAAGAAATAACAATTTAAATACTGAAGAACAGGGATAATTAGAAAAAATATATTATAATTAGAATACTTTTTGTATAACATTATAGGAGTTACTGACAACAGTAGGCTTAATTCAGGAATTAAAATAATTCTGTTTCTAATATCTTAAACGAAGAAAGACGCTCTGCTTCCAATAAGAAACTTGCTAAGTATATGTCGTAGAAATGGTTACATGCGACAAGTATGGAACGTAAAGCTGTTCCGGCTAGAAAATGGAGGGAACGGTACCAACTGTCTCGGTTCTAGAAAAAAACAAGTTGATCCAAATCTCACACTGACATCTGCTCTGTGACAAATGACTAACCGAATCTGAATTTACATCATGGTCTCACGAAAAGATGTTCTTTTATGGATTCTTTCGTAGCCATGGTTAAAAATGTATAAAAGAGGCAAGAGAACATAATCCATCTATTATGCATGTATGGATCATTGATTACTAGAGAGCTTTAGAGGTAACCCACAATGAATGGAGCATGTAGTATACATCTGAAGAGGGACTTAATCCGACCCCTAGAAAGACAAGGAACACTGCATGAAGCAGAATCCTTGAGTATGTAATAGCAGGTTGTCACAAAAATGTACCTCTTTTTACGAAACCTGAATTTTTATTACCTTGTTCGTATGAGTCTGACATTGGATTCTATATTTAGCCAGATGTATCCAATTCAGACACTCACGCCTCATTGTTTTACAGTTTGTTGTTGTCCCCAGGGCTGTGGAGTCGGTATTAAAATCTTCGAATCCGTCTCCGACTACGACTCCTTCATAAAAGCTCATTATGTATTAATAAGGGTAAACTTACTAAAATGGCAAATAGCACCACGAGAGATTTCATCAACACCACGTGAATCATCAATCTACATTTAGACGTATAACCTATATTTAAATATAAGTCTAATGGTTATTGCAGAAATCGGATGATTTGTAGACAGTTTGTATTCTTAAGGTACCGGACCCAAAGTTACAGAGCATTATTCCCACACCATGGGGGTCAACGCGTCGTTGAATCTCCCTAAGCGTGAATTCGTAGGCGGCTCACACGGTATAGAAATTGTTCTTAAGATTTTATATCGAGGTCGTGGTCTGTACATTTTTACCGATTCTGACTCCGACTCCGACTCCACAGGCCTGATTGTCCTCCTCATCCATGTCGTGGTATTGCAACTGGAACAAACTGTACAGCCTAATCGAATTCACGATGATATAGGCGGTTCATATTTCGCTTCATGATATGGTTTCGGGCTGTGAGTTTTATTTTTAAGAAAGCAACAAGTAACTTAAATGAAGTTAACTTTATCTTGAAAAATCTGAAATCTGAGTAAACTGTTTGTCAAGCATGAACCTTTTCTACGGTGTGTGTGTGTGTGCTCATTCGATTTTGTATAGCCAGCTCTCAAGGGGCCTTTGTCCATAACACACGAACACAAAGTTACAGATTACAGGCGTTATTAGAATGTCTCAGTTACAAAAGCGCGCAAAAGCGAGGGCGCGCATGAAGGAAAACTGCGTTTAGTATCTTTGGGGGGACTTCGAAAATAAAAATATAAGTTTTCATACACACCAGATATGGATATTTTCAGGTTCTCATGACCATGGAAATGAATTTGCCAACCACCTTGTATCAAGCATGAGGAGAATTTTCAACTACCAATCTGCAATAACCTGTAAATTACACAAAGGTTCTTTATGTAAAACAGAGTAGGAGACTCGTACGGAACATAAACGGAATGTATTTAGCTACAAGTAGCTACCACACTAATGTATTTACATAAAACAAAGCTTATCTTTGTGTCCCACTTACCGTGTTTTATAATAAAAGCTTCAATTTTGTTTTGAAACAAAAGAGTGTGATATTAAACGGACCTGCAATATGCCACTGTGCATTGTTTTCTTGGGAACTCGATCCCCATACATAAAACATGAAGTGCCGTGGACACGGCCTAAATGGCCCCTGAGCTGTCTGCAGAACAACGTTATGTGACGGGGGTGGGGGGAGGGGGTTTGCAGATCGACTTGTATCAACGAGCAGAATGTCTTCATCCCCAGGCGAGAATATTACAGCCCTTAACTTCAGTCCCATACATTCACTTTTCTTCAAAACTTTATCATCCGTCGTTACTGAAAATACTTACAAAAAGTAACGATAACATGGAATAAAATTCTGAAAGACTTCTGAAACAAGTATTTTCAGACACAATAGTAATTTTATTTTGGGATACCAGAGTTTTGGTGAGGGGATATGAGAATGGTTCTTACAGAAATATTGATTGAGGACATGGGAAGATTCAGCGTGTCCGGGTAGAGCCGAATGGTGACGTCTTATCTACACAGTAATGAATCTTCGATGTCATAATCTATTGCCTAGCTGAGCGACCATTAGCTTCTCAAGAAGGACTCTACTCCATCTAGCTAAAGTATCAGATTTAATATTAAACGAAAACTTCATGAAGCCTAGAAGTTAATAGTTGAAATATATTTTATAAACAATTTTTATTTTTGAGTTATTATTTAGTGTTCTGTCTGACGACAGGTCCATATGAACAGGATCCTTCCATCCTTTTCTCGGACTGGGACCTGTTCATATACGTTCTTGGCAGATGATCCAGAAGTGGTTTGCCATTGCCTTCTTCTGTGTGTGAATGGAGTAATTGTTGGGATGCCACGGAGAAACCGGGGAAGCCCCCCGAGGAAAACTCCGTGTTGCCTAGACCACGGCCTTGCCCAACACAAGTTATAAATTCGGGCACCGCCGGGAATCGAACCCAAGACCCCAGTATAAAGAAGAAATGTGAAATCCGATAGGTCCAGTTGCCTAGTTTATAGACTATAATAATTCGTCTGGACGGTATTTGAGCTGTTCTTACTGTGATGGAGATACTGAGTTCAGCGTGATCAGATTGGCTCTTGGCAAAGGTCCGACAATCAATAGAACTGAACTTACCACATTAGTGAATCCCCCGTTGGACCGGGTGCTGTGACCACCATACGAGATTAAGATTAAAATTAATTTTCGAGATGAGAAGAAGAAAACTTTTACTTTACGGAAACTTTTCTTTTCCTTTTTTTGGACGAAGTGGGCGCAGTTACGAACGAAGTTTTGAGTCCTCATAAATTAGAGGTCGAGTGTGACAGATCACATTCGTTTTAACCTGTTTCATAGGAAAACAGATTGCGGGATAAATCAAGTTAGTTACGTGATATTGTAACTCTGGACATTTGTTTGGGATTCATTGTTTCTAATTATAACCGAATGTCATTCTGTAATTTGATATTCGTTTGATTAATTTCAGATATAATATTTCTCCGTCAAAACGAAAAAAACATATTTTTAGTCTGTTTTTCTTACTTAAGGAAGGGAAATACGTCTCTAAGATTACAACTACGCTGTGTGTGTGTGTGCTCCTTATTTCAACATTTCATCCAGTTGCCCTGTTTTCATTAATGTTTTATGGGCATTACGTCACAGTACAATACATTTAAATTACCCGCTTTTCCATATTTACGCATGCGTCATCTGGGGGATTAAACGGGCCTGTCAGCTGCCGCAGATGCATTGAAAGATATTCTCACCCCATCGCAACTAATAACTTAAAATATTTCTCAATTGTGTCACTGAAAATATTTCTTCACGTAGTTCTAATACATTGGTCATAGATGGCAAGGCGAGAGCCCACACTCTTGCCGAAATGTGACACGCTGTAGAATCTCTTTCACACAATCTCTTTGAAACAGGTGCGGTTAGTACGTGGCGTCTGTTGTGCTGTTTAGACTGTGCTGAGCTTGGAAAACGCTCGTGAAATTGTTATAAAATGTGTGAGATGTTATGTGATTTAATTGGTAGTGTATTCCCTAATTCTATGTACACATTATTAATGGTTCATATTGTGTGGAGGTGTTTTAAACACTAGTGAAAACGTGAATGTGAAACTTTGTTCGTGCCGGTTTAGTGATTGAAAACCAAACCCTTGCTGGAAGAAGAAAATGGTGAGTGTTCAATTTTTAAGATATTTATGGCAACTAAGACACTGATTCATTTTGTGTGTACAGTTGAAATAGTGGGTATTTCTGTATGTGTGTTTGCTAATAGCTCGGGGAGGAATGGACCGATTTGCACCAAATTAACAATGCATATTCTTTGAGACAAAGGAGATAATACACGTGTTTCGAAACTCAGGAAAAGTGCACAGAGTTCGATTCCTGGTGAGGGCGGTTTCTGTAGCTTGGAAACTAAGCACAATGAAATGGCTCCAAAACCGAAGTTGCTCGTTTCTGCAAGGGGATTATAGGAACCAAGGTCACAAACCAGAAAACTGTCCTGGTTTCGAGTCTCGGTGATTTCTTTCGGATTAGGGATAATTGTTTCCTATTATATTTGACGAAAGATTTAATTGTAAAGATATTTATAAGTACACTTGGACTTCTCCAGACGGTAGCAGTCCCAAGTTCTCTTAGTGAAAGTGACCAAGTTTGACACCCCTAAAAACGGGAGGAGCATTGTTGTTTTCTATATTCTGATGTGACTGTTTGTTGATAGCAGGCGAGAAGATAAAAGATTCCGAACTGCAGCTCAGTCAGTATAGTGACTAACTACGGGCTGGACGACCGGGGTTCGATCCCCGACGGAGGCAGAGGATTTTTCCTCTAGCCTCTGCGTCCAGACCGGCTCTGGGGCCCACCCAGCCTCCTCTACAATGGGTACCGGGGTCCTTTCTCGGGGGTAAAGCCGGCCGGGGCGTGATGCTGACCACTCACCCCCATCTAGTGCCGAGGTCAAGGAAGAGAGGAGCTATACCTCCACTCACCCCAAACGCCTACATGGCGTTTGTGGGACAAACTTTTACTGCATGCTAGCAAGCACTATACAACACATATTGAAGTAGAATTTTCTGATAATTCAGTGATGTGTTTTGTGCCATTGGTCACACTTGTACCAGTAGACAATTCTCATGTTCCTGTAATACCAACGGATTAAGACGAAATATCCCACTACTTGAAGTTTGTTATGTAGCAGTCTTTGCAGCAGTAAAATTACAGACTGTTGGTGTCTGCACCACTGTAATTGGGGTGTTAAGGTTTGTGTAGTGGTAATTAGTATATTCAGATCTAATAGAGAGCCAGGCAGATGTAATCCTCTTACTGCTACAACAGCACCATCTCCTGTGAATTCCAGCAACCAAGCACCTTGTTGTAATTTTCTGGCTCAAGCATTTGTGCATACATGCCTGTATTTCCTTTTCTTTTTCGCCCTGCTACGTAATAAGTGAATATACGAGCGAAATCCCCTTCCTCATCCCCTCAAAAAGGCCTAAATAACGTTCCAAAAGTCAATTTATTTTTAACGAAAAGTAGGCTTTGGTATATTGCAGAGTCAATACGGTTTTATTTTGCCTGAAAGAAATGTTCACTTCCTCATGGGATTAAGCTTGGAAAGACCATCCTATTTTCAAAGAACTTTGAGCTTTATTGGTAAGTTTATTTTTCCATCCACTCGTAAGCTGAACCCTTATACTTCAGAATGGCTTTATGTTTAAGTACCTATGTAATAGGGCAGTCCCAGATGGAGGATTCTGTTAATGTGCACTGGAGAAAAAAACAACTGGGTCATATTTGAAAAGAACGTATGCGCGCTGCTGCCATCTTACAATAACGGACTCAAGTTGTGTGTGGTGTATGCATAAGGCCTTGGTGATTAAGCTATTAAAAAGCAATATGTGCTAAACGTACCAGTTACTTTAACGTTTATGAACCCTTCATTTTGCCCACAGAGTGTATTCACAACGAACTTTCTCGACATTATTCATCGTCTTGATTTTTTTTTTGTTAAAACACATTTCCGAGGCTCGAATCTGTCTCTCCGTCCTCAGGATAAGGATTATCTATATCTATTGGGCCCAACGGAGCGAGGATTTTTATTTTTCCTGAGGATGGAGGGCAGAGCGAACTTGTTAACCGTGTTGGCTCGGCTAACACTTAAGAATACTCCTGATAAAATGCATAGTTAGCCAGGCGTTGTTAGCCAAGTAGTTCAGGCTTACACTTGGCACGAGTGCCTGACACGGACTGGAGCTGGTTAACGATGCGTTTTACGTGATAAATTCTGCTGTGTTCTAATGTGTGGAGTACAACTGATCCACGAAAGTGAGAGAGAAGAATTTTTTTTCAAACTGTTAGCCAGGCTAACAGGATTGACACTAACGCCCCGCCCTTGAAGCCCGTAGTTTGTAACGGGCGAACTTATTTTGTTGACAGTACCAGAATAAACGACCACGTACCAACTACAGTAGCCGTTTTCTGTACTAAAGAATGTGTCTAATGTATAACGCATTTATTAATCACTGTGTAAAAAAAATATCTGAACTGTTTTTGGTTAAAGAAGTTTTGTTAGAAGATTTCTTAAATTATTTAGTCATAATGTAAAATAATTTGCGTAAACGAGGGCCACCACCACCTTATTTAACACAAACGACATGGTGGTTTTAATTGATCGTATAAAATTAAAAAAAAAGTGGAAAGTTCCATACCAGATTTTATGAAGATGTGTCAAAACTTTATTTCGGGTGGGGGAGTGTACATGGACGCATAATGACACCATAGAGTAGTGAAACTATTATGTATCACGTTAATTTTCTTCTTCATTCATTCGTACGTACGAGGCTCGTCCACAAAGTAAGTTTCCCTGGGGCCGTTTACAGAAACAAAACACAATTTCATGGAAATATTTATTGCAACAGATACAGCAAGTGTCCAGCTATTTTTCAACATATTCGCCACCGGAATTGAGACATTTGTCATACCGTGGGACCAACTTTTGAATACCTGTGTCGTAGAAGTCTGCCGCCTGGGATTGGAACCACTGTGTGACACCCATCTCCGCCTCTCTGTCATTCTCAAACCGCTGACGCTGACCGGACAGGAATTTCTTGAGGTGTAGGAAAAGATGGAAATCACTGGGAGCGAGGTCCGGGCTGTAGGGTGGATGATCAAACACCTCCCAGCTGAACTCCTGCAGGAGACTTGCTGTCCGTCGAGCCGTGTGCGGCCTAGCGTTATCACTGACCGCACTTCACAGTCGGCGGGAGCTGGAATAAGAACCTCCATCTTCAACAGCTGCAACGATGCTACTGTGAGAACGCGGGAAGTACCGTTAGTGCATGCGCCATGCTACGTCATTGCTCTATCACGTACGCACAGTCGCTTCGCGCAATATAAGGGTTGCTAGCTGTGGGACGAGTGGGAAACTTACTTTATGGACGCGCCTCGTACAATAAGGGTCACATATTAAAAACAAATCAGCGAATTAATTTACCATTTTGAATGCTCAGTGATTAATTAAATTCAAAAGCGAGGACACAAAAACATTCGTGACTGATGTTTTATGCGCTCTTTAATTTATGTTACACTATTATGTAATGAAGTGTTGGTCACTCAACAGCTCTTGTAGACTGATTAGAATATGGATTGTTTTGTACACTTGAAAATTCTATGGGCATTTGCCGAAGGATATGAAGCCATTTATTTGTAGACGAGAACAAAAGAGGTGACGAGTGACACTCGCCTTTTGTTGTTGCTGTTGCCGTTATTATTCACGGGCGGTGGTTGTTATTTTTTTATGTAACATAATTTTGTCGTGGTTTTTGTACACATGAAAGCGTTTCTTGGAATTGTTTGTGAATGAATGAAAGGTAGGATTGTCATGCAACGTGTTTTATATGTTACGTATCGAATCTCGTTGAATCATTGGAGGTAGGAAACATGAAATAGCTAATGTTTATGTATGAAGTCTAACGCTATGTGAGGACTGGCGATAAATATTTGTTCACGGTACAAATTAGGTATTGGCATGGTAAAAATTTTAATTTGTATTTATTTATCACTTGTTATGTAAAATGCTGGTACATGACTATGGAGTTTCTGTTGGAGGTGCCAACATATTTTTATCCATGGGCCTAAATTTACAATAAATCTTCCTCCCGCGTACAATTTTTAAATTTCAGAATAGTAAATGGTCGATAAAAAAATCATTATGTTTTTTTTGTATTGTAATTAAAAAGTTAATTGAGTCTACGTAATTAATTTGTGAGCATTGTAATGGACTGATTGCTGCATTTGTCAGAAAATGAAGCTTATTTTTTACGTAAAAATTTATCATTGTGTTTTATACACACTGGTCATAATACTTACACCTTAGTAGGAAAGTACTTATTTTAAATTCATTAAAATCTTAAATGTATCTTTATTTCCGACGTGTTATTTCCTTGTTTTAAAACTTTTTCAGGCGAGGATGTCTTCTAAGATGGAGGCTGATTTTGAAGTGGTGTTTTACCAATACTTATACAGACAGACAGTTAATCTGATTCCACAGCCGTTTTTGCAGGACTTAACAGAAGAGGTACTTAGAAGCAAATGGTAGGAGATAGAAATGCTGACCATGAGGTCAGACGGTCATGGAAACAAATGTCAGATTAGTACCGCTAATTTCCCCAGTCCTTTGCACAGGATCTCAGTTTAATGACGTCTCTGAGATTCATGTCTTGGTCCGGTCACGTAGTGCGGGTTGAGCGGTCGGACCGCTTTATGCTGCAAGGGGATTCATCACCCTCATCTCCCTGACAACAGCTTCATTGGTTTCCGGGAGTTTAGGTTAACCCGCCTGCAAGTCAGGGGACGATAGTTTAAAGTATGAACTGAATGTAAATCCAGTTTATACGTAGTATAGAAATTTATTTGAACAAATTTTTCATAAGAATAAATTCGTGTCACGCGTTACTCAGAAGCTGTTACTGCGGGTGCATGAAGATTTAGAATAATTTAAATATGATAAACGCTGTTTCAAAACACGGTTTTACAGTTTATTTTGCTGAACATAATATATTCTCACATGCTGTGTTAGGAACTTTATTCAGAATGAACAGAATCGTTTGAAAGTCATCACCGTCTTAGATTGGAGTTTATTTAATTAAACCGAACGTTACGGCAGAGCACTCCTGCATCTTATCAGGAGGTCGCGGGTTCGGATATTGCTACAAAGACGGGTTATCCTGAATTCTTTCCATTTCCTGGATGGCTCCACTGAAATGCCTGGACATTGCTTTGTGTTGTGCTACATCCGTGTTGTTCTATGTACTTTTGAAGTCATTGTCCATCCTGTCATCCGATGCTACTGACAACGACGTCTGGTAAATCACAGATAACTAAGGGGAAAACAAATAAGAGAAACACTTGAAGGAGATAAGATGAATCTTGGGCAAAAGGTTATGATGATGGGAGGTGGATGGAGCTGACTCATGATCGCTTATAGTTCTGTGCGTATTTTTACTCGCGTGGGAATGAATACTTTCTTTAGCTGTTGAACACGTGGATCTCCTCGGGCAGACACACACACAGTAGCTGTTGTTAGCGAGTGTGTAAGGCCACTGTGCACTTCAGCTAAAGCCTATCACAAGCCCGGAAACTAGCAATGCCGGGCAAGGCTTGTAGTAGCACTGCTATAAAGCTTATCGAGGGGAGAGTGGCCACCCGATTAGGAATTTTCACATGAATGAATTCATTACAATTCCACAGGCTGTTTCAACAAAACTGTAACTGGTCACGTGTCCGGAATTTCATAGTCTTTCTTCTTATTGGTTCAGTTTTGATGTGATCGAAGTACTCAGATATAATTTAACGCTGTACGACTCAAGGAGTTTAATGATTTTAGTATCGAATTAATAAAAGCAAATCAGGAGAAATATAATATATTTTTCTAGTGGTTTCATTTGCACTGGACTTAAACTGTTCCTTTCTTGTAATTTTGAATTTGGGATACAGGCCTGTGTTTCATAAATATTTTGTTTTGCTTTTGATATTTAATAGATTTTTAATTCTTCAGTACCTGCTGTATTTTACTGAATAAAAAAGAACTACATACAAATTTGACTTACAGCCCGTATAAAAGATGCCCCGAGACTAGTCAGAGAAGCGATTGAACAGAAAAATAATTAATAGTTGTAATCCGATTCAGCTCTTTATAATTAGCAGCCCACCGACTAAAGAGTCGACTGCCATAAACAAGATAAAGTACAGTACTCTGAAATTCAAAGGAGGCTTAAATGTTTGCAATCGCTGAATTATCGTAAAATCCTTAAATATCTAGTTGATATTAGTTTTGGGTGAAGAGCTTAGAAGATTAATGTTCAGTGCAGGAATGGTGCAATGGCAAGGATAGGATCAACAAGTGGATGTTTGGGAACGCGAGGTAACCAAGCTGACAATGCACGTGTCGCCTGGCGTTAAATTAAATGAGCGTCGTAGACCCGTTCCTTGGGGTCTCAGCTTTATGGGTGATGACGGTTTTGGAACATTGTTTAAAATTCACACCCACCTTTCCTTAAACGCTTTAATCTAATACATATATTTATTTTTCCAGTCTATACACAAAACTTGTTTTAAAATAATGTTGTTAAAATTATTTATAACATTTACAATATAAATTGCATTATGTTATATTTTATGGCGCTTTTGATTTCGACGACATGTTTCGATGTTTACCACATCATCATCAGGCTTATCAATTCATATATTTTTAAAAACTATTGTACATTTGTGCATTGCGTTTATTGATTTTTAATTTTCAGTCTTCATCTTGATTTGGAGTATGCATTTTGATGTTCATTATCTGTGAAATTAATTTTTTCAAGTCGTGATTATGGATTTTGACATAGGAAATATAATAACAATTCAAAGAATTGCTTTAATCTAAATTGGGAGGGCAGTATAAACTATAAATCAGCTATTTAGCAACATTAGGAGCCTATACAGCCTGTTATTTTAGATACTTTGGGGTATCTAATACTTGAAATTCTTATTCTTCTATGACGCAATAGCCAGATTCTCCTCCCATGTCTTTAGAAGTGTGCATTTATGAGCAGTGATTGGCAAGCCCCCTGCCTCTGCACAATTTTACTCAATCCTGATTTGTCTGCTAGAGCCATCTAGTAGTGAATCTTGAAATTTACCTGATATTTTTAAAGTCTAGAATTATTTTTTTGTGTGTAATTTTTTAGACGGAGAAGAATATTTAAGATAAAATTTGCAGGTATTCATGTAATAAGTACAGCTTATTTTCATAACCAGTTTAATTTTCTTAGTTGTAGTGATTCCTCTCTCTGGCCACGGTAGTCTAGCGGTCAGAACACTAGCCTTGTAAGCCTGGGGTCCCGGGTTCAATTCCCGGTGGTGCTCAAATTTATAACTTGTGTTGGGCGAGGCCGTGGTCTAGGCATCACGGAGTTTTCCTCCGGGGGCTTCCCCGGTTTCTCCGTGGTATCCCAACAATTACTCCATTCACACACAGAAGAAGGCAATGGCAAACCACTTCTGGATCATCTGCGAAGAACGTACATGAACAGGTCCCAGTCCGAGAAAAGGTTGGAAGGATCCTGTTCATAATATATGGACCTGTCGTCAGACAGAACACTACAAAATAATAAAAAGTGATTCCTCTGTCAATCAACCAAATATAAATACAGACTTAACACCATCATAGTATTTGTTATATTTTTCAACAATCTGTTTGTAAGAATAATAATTTTGAGGACGATTTCTTTCACAGTATTTCTGAATAATATAGAACGATTAACGAAACAGGTTGGGATCGGTTGCGGGCTGTTGTTAACACGGTAATGAAACTTGAGGTTCTGTAACTGGTGGAGAATTTCTTGACTAGCTGAGGAAATTGTTAGCTTCTTAAGGATGACGCTTTTCCTCGGAGTTAGTTTCGGATTTACGAAAGAAGCGAGAATTATTTGTATCCGTTATAAATGGATCAAATGGAAGTACTAAATATGGAAGGGGCATGTCTCTCGGGAGCGTTATACTAAAATGTTGTTCATGTTGGATTATTGTTGCACGCAATCTCTGCTGCAGACAAAACACGGTGTAACGTTTACGGATCGGTTTAATTTAATTTGGCTATGAAGCGTGCTTGCTTGATGGATCGTTTTGCGGTAACCAACCACGTGTACTCTGATTGAGTGGATTTTTATGTACAATTACTGTCAGGAGCTTCATCCATCATGCCGTGAGCCTTGTGGATTTTTATAATCACTTCACATCTCCGGCTTTTATGTGAGAATTTCGTGTGAGTGACAGCTGAGCATGCATGCCTCATAGTGTGGTCACCTATGTGATTAATGTATAATTTTACGACGCTATATGAGATACTAAGTGTGTGTAGCGCAGAATCTAGAATGTTGGGTTATATTATTAATTGTTTATTCATAGATCAACTGAGTTTTGCTTCCGTTAAGATGACGTTTAAAGAAGCTACAGTTATGTTTGTTTATTTTACGACTCGTTATCAACTTCTAGGCACATTGACCATTGGGGAGGAGTGGGGGTGTTATGACTAGTAAATACGAGGGCTGGTTCTGACGCGAAATTTGCCTTTCCTGACCTCGTGTGAACGAGGACATTGAAGAAAAAGATGGAACATAAACGACGTGAAGAATGGAAAGGAAGAGAAAAGGTTAATAATTAAGGAGGAAAACAAGTGAGGAAAAAGTAAAAGACGAAGGTGGAGAAAAAAGACTTCAGACTTTCTTTCAGTGAGAAAACTTGAAGCGAAGAGCCAACTTCAGTGACCTAGTCTTAGATAATATTAAAATAAATCTTAAATACTTACCGTGTGAGGGTGTGGACTGGTGTCATCTGGCTTATGACAGGGTCCAGTGGTGGGCTTTTGTCAGCAAGGGGACGGTCTTTCGGGTTCGTTAAATTGCGAGGAATTTCTTGAGTATCCGAGAAAATATTGGCTTCCGAAAAAGATATTGTGGGTGTTTTTATATAATGAAATGTGTTCTATCATAATTAAAGCATCTGATGTATAATTATTAGGAACTTCTCTATCGGGGTGCTTCTGGTAGCTCAGAATGTTATCAAGAATTCCTTTTTTTTTACAGAATATATGAATACATTTTTTATGTTTGTTTGATATGATACAACACACGTCACATCGCAAGATATTTGGTATTGTCCTGTGTTATTTTGAGATCGACATTTATGAATTGTGATGGCCATAAAATTATTATTATTATTATTATTATCCCATATATTCACCACTTTATTGGGTATGTACTTCCATGTACCCGAGACAGACCTTGTCCCTAAGGTACATAGGGCAGGAGCTATTTCCGTGATCCATATTGTTTTCAGCAAGTGCCACATGTATTATAAAATGTTTTACAATACATGTGACACCAAACTACTTCCTCCATTTCTTCTCTTGTCCAAGCCACTCTCGTTTTTCTTGATTGATTTTCTTGAGAGTCTTGGGATTGTTGGCTGTGCGTGTCCATGGTTGGCCTGCGTTTGGTTGCCTCGTTGCCGTAACCAACCTCAGCCCTTGGAGTACCTAGGCGACCTGTACTCCAGATCTTTGTCTTTCCGATTATTTATCGAGGTTTACTCCTCTAGATCCGCCGTGTTCTGTCATATAACAGGGTCATCTCTAGTCTTAACCACGCACGGACGGTCTTGAGCACGGAGAGGCTCTTGGATGCCTAGCATCTGTATTGCCCTTCACTGGGTGAGGGCCAGTGTCCAGCATAGTCAGACTATGACGGTGAAAGGCACTACCTCTCCCCATTACCTTAACCCCTTATTATTGTTATTATTATTATATACTCACATTATACTGTAGATATGCTTTTATCATATACTTTCATCGAAGCAATCACTCGTTTTTTTTTATAAATTCGATGGTGAAACGTGTTACATGTTAGAATAACATGACAGTATTCTGATGTTATTTCACTCGTACTTTGAGTGGCATTGCAATTCAATTCCGTAAGTATTCAGCAACAGACAGAGGGAAAAATATTGTATGTGTTTTGAAATATATATATTGCGCGATCAACCGGGAATCGTTTGTATATGAGGTGACAAGTGCAATTTAAATAATGGACTCTTATTTTATTCAAAAATTTAACAAAAGAAATAGATTTGGCGTCACGGATAAATTGTTCATGTCAGAAGACCGACTTGTTTTTATAACTTGGTTGTGAGCTCGTACAATGAAACCGCGTATACACACACACACACACCCAATCGTATGCAAGTTGTTCTAAGTCTGTATGTTGTTATGATTTTTCCCAAGTTGTTTCCAGGCCTGCTGCTTATATAATTGCACATACAATGATATTACCCATGCGATGAATTATCATCGTTTGTCATTAGTGTTATTACCGGAAGTGTAACCTAGATACGGAACATTATAGCAATATCCGGTGACAGGAAAATGGCTGTAGCTTATAAATGCAACTATTAAAAGCACTTATACAATCATGTAAACAGATCTTGATTTGTGTGGTTGTTTGTGAACACCACTCTCAAAGCTCCGCCGCGTTCTGGAGGTGATTCAGCTGTTGTAACGAAAATTTACTTTGCTCAGTAACCGTAAGGAAATGACACAAAAGTACAAATAGGCGACTTATTCTTATTCACACTGACTTATCTTCAGCCACGTGACTTAACCACTGGAGCTGATAATGTATTGGGAAGTAAGCGTACGTATGCACGTTCATATGCATTCGTACGTGTCTATCTGTATTTAATTACTGCCATACACTTTTAATTAATTAATTTATTAGTTTTTTAAATTATATATCTACGACTTACAGTTTTACGTAATTTTCTTAATATTTTTTTATTATATTCTGGTGACAAAAGTGGCCTATTTATCGCACGTTTCTAACAATATAATTTTTCGTTCAGAACAAAATTGCATCTAATTATAAAAAAATGACATTTCTCAGTTAATGGCGTTCTGCAATTTTAAAAAAGCAATTATGTTTATGTTAGAGATATTTTAGTGTCGGGGTTTCCGATGACATCAGTAAATATAAATGTGTCTGTCACGTGGACTGTATTTAATGACTTGAACTGAAAATAGTTCTGAAACATGAACCTGTCGTGTCAATAAAATTTCGTAACTTCATTTGGCGATATTTCTGTGACGCTCTTGAAATAAACACGTAAAATGCATTTATTTTTATTCTAATTTTTCCACCCTCATGCCTTTCAAATTAAACTCTGGTGAACGTAAATTCTTATAATAATGAAATATATTAACGAAGGTGAATGGTTATGTGGAGAGAAACGGAACTATTAATTCGGAAGTACGCGTTGCTATGGGAGAGCAACATTCTGTTTATCAGCCAGAGTCTTTAGGCCGGATAACCACTGACGCATTTTTTTTTAATATATTTACAATATATTTTTTTATATTTCTAATCAGGCAACAGATTCCTTAAGAACTTCGTCTTTACTGTATTTTTAATTCGATCATACTGACAAGAAAAAGGTATTTTAAAACATTTTATTTGGCACATACATTTATATTTACTGATGACACCGCGAACAACGTGATACCGAAATATCTCGAAAACAAATGCTACTTTTTTTTAAAATTACAAGACAGAATAATCAATGCCGTTTGAAGAACTATGTTAATTTCGACATGTGTTTATGTTAGAAGATACGGTCTTGCTGTAAAGGGAAATTTGGGTTGCCGGAAGTTTACTGTGGAAGACTGCTTTTGTTATTAGATGCTCTGGATTAAGAATCGCTATCCTGTTACGTACTGGTCATATGTCGCAGTCGGCAAAAAAAATCTATTTTCTTCCGTGAAATGCGATGCCTGACAGAGAAAAGGTTCATGCACCAGTTGGAGAACAAGAAATGCAGAGAATTATCAGTAACGAACTAACGAAGACATAAGCTCATATTACACAAAATTCCGGATTCAGTATTACAGCCAATTATTGGATTTCATCTCATTCATCTCCCAGCATACACAGGTATATAACGTAATGGCATCACTTCTAACGTAGAACACGCCAAATATTTGCGATAGGGATTATCGTCGATATTTGTCGTTGAAATTTGCTTTATTGCGAATTCCTGAATCTAGTTCTTTGTCAATTGTAGAGTAACCAAGCCTGAATTAATTTTCATCGGATTCCTCCGTCGTGCCTGAAAGCTGTTGGCTTATTCGCAGCTTCATTCTGTCGTTTTTTATACTGCGAGCTGAAAACAGTGGCCACGGTTGAAATTTACGCTTTTGAATAAATGTAATTCATGGAATAATGACATTTAGTTATCTACTGTGAAAAGTAATTGCTGTGATATACTGTGCGTACGTGTGTACCGGGTAATCGACCTACGCCTTATTCGTATGCGGGCGGCGACCAGACCTCTCCTCTGAGATGATCAGTGAGATGTGAATCGGACAGTCGTGCCTGAACATTCATAAGATTTGGCTTCTAGGACTGTGGAAGACGCATACAGCAATTTTGTTGCGCAGGAATATGCAAATGAGTTCTATTCTGGGAACACCGGGAAATCAGTTATTATTCGCCCTTAATGTAATGACGAAAAGTGGAGGGGAAATTATAATTACACAATTTAAGAAGAAAGAGATGACTAATGGACAGATGAATAACTAAAACAATAATAACAGGAAACAAAGGACGTAGAAAATAAATGTTTGAGAGAAATAAACAAAAGGAGGGGGAATGACGGAATAAGGGACGAAAGATGAATTCGTCTTTACTGTATTTTTAATTCGATCATACTGACAAGAAAAAGGTATTTTAAAACATTTTATTTGGCACATACATTTATATTTACTGATGACACCGCGAACAACGTGATACCGAAATATCTCGAAAACAAATGCTACTTTTTTTTAAAATTACAAGACAGAATAATCAATGCCGTTTGAAGAACTATGTTAATTTCGACATGTGTTTATGTTAGAAGATACGGTCTTGCTGTAAAGGGAAATTTGGGTTGCCGGAAGTTTACTGTGGAAGACTGCTTTTGTTATTAGATGCTCTGGATTAAGAATCGCTATCCTGTTACGTACTGGTCATATGTCGCAGTCGGCAAAAAAAATCTATTTTCTTCCGTGAAATGCGATGCCTGACAGAGAAAAGGTTCATGCACCAGTTGGAGAACAAGAAATGCAGAGAATTATCAGTAACGAACTGACGAAGACATAAGCTCATATTACACAAAATTCCGGATTCAGTATTACAGCCAATTATTGGATTTCATCTCATTCATCTCCCAGCATACACAGGTATATAACGTAATGGCATCACTTCTAACGTAGAACACGCCAAATATTTGCGATAGGGATTATCGTCGATATTTGTCGTTGAAATTTGCTTTATTGCGAATTCCTGAATCTAGTTCTTTGTCAATTGTAGAGTAACCAAGCCTGAATTAATTTTCATCGGATTCCTCCGTCGTGCCTGAAAGCTGTTGGCTTATTCGCAGCTTCATTCTGTCGTTTTTTATACTGCGAGCTGAAAACAGTGGCCACGGTTGAAATTTACGCTTTTGAATAAATGTAATTCATGGAATAATGACATTTAGTTATCTACTGTGAAAAGTAATTGCTGTGATATACTGTGCGTACGTGTGTACCGGGTAATCGACCTACGCCTTATTCGTATGCGGGCGGCGACCAGACCTCTCCTCTGAGATGATCAGTGAGATGTGAATCGGACAGTCGTGCCTGAACATTCATAAGATTTGGCTTCTAGGACTGTGGAAGACGCATACAGCAATTTTGTTGCGCAGGAATATGCAAATGAGTTCTATTCTGGGAACACCGGGAAATCAGTTATTATTCGCCCTTAATGTAATGACGAAAAGTGGAGGGGAAATTATAATTACACAATTTAAGAAGAAAGAGATGACTAATGGACAGATGAATAACTAAAACAATAATAACAGGAAACAAAGGACGTAGAAAATAAATGTTTGAGAGAAATAAACAAAAGGAGGGGGAATGACGGAATAAGGGACGAAAGATGAAAAACATAAGCCTAGAAATAAATTAGGAAATTAAAATAAAGAACGAAAGGGAAAAGCAGGGGAGAAAAGGAAGGAATACGTCGTGGATATTGCGGAAAATAAGGTGGAGGTGAGGAGTGCCGTAAACTGGGTGACGCTGGGAAAGAGCCATCTCGTATCGATAAGGGGATTGGTTTTGGGAGAACCTAAGCTAACGACTGGAGTGGGGGAGGGGAATTTGTAAAATATGAGTTCGCGTCAGGTGACGGGAAGTAGTGAAGGCGGCGGGGTCGTGTTGCAGGGAGCAAGAGACAATGATTGCCGTCTAGAGTCTGTCGCGTAGCCGATGTTGGTCTGAGACAGACGACTGATACGACGGACCCCCCCGATAACGCGACATCTGAGGAGTCTGGTTCACGTAATGTTGCTTGTTTCTGGATTAGGATGAATGGCCCGTCTCGTTCCCGCTAAGACTTGCTTTGGTAAATCATCTTTGGACCCCGTCCTGTGCTTCATCACGAGGCTCCAACACGCTGTTCTGTAATTCTACTTGTTTTAGAACAGTTTCTACCCTCTTTCATGAGGCGACTATTCGCCTATTCATGCCCTATTACGACATCTTTTGGTCATTTACCCAGTTTCGGTGTCCTACAGGAAGCTAATATCAACACATTGACGGTCGTTAACCCTTTGAAGCCGAAGATCGTCTGAATATTATTTATGAATTCAGTCCGTACCCTTTCTTTCTTTCTTTCTTTCTCTTTATCCTTTTTACCCGTAGGTGTCGAGGTTTATTTATTAATTTTATTGATCTGTTTGGACAACGGTAGGACTCCTTGGATGAGTGATCAGCCCGACGCAAGGCCTCTACCTATATAAACACAGAAAGACGCGGACAACATCCATGCCTTGAGTGGGATTCGAACCCACGTTCGCAGCAGCCAGGTACACGGGGATCGTGCCCCAGACCGCGTGTTAGTGGAACACACCAGTCATAATTCTGAGATACAAAGTGAAGCTCTTTTGAACACTTTAAACCCTTTCGCATGAAGTGAAGGCTTTGATTTTAATCAGAATATTATTATTACGAGTTGTTAAAAACACCACCGAAGGATATGCAGCTGTAACTATGGCCACTTCAGTGCGAGACAGTGACGTTGAAAAATATAGCTAATTTTATATTTATTTTGGTACTGGTTTCGGAATATGTAGCATGCACGTGAAAGATGATAAATGCGGAAAGGGATTTTGTCAGAAAACCTGCAGGGAAGAGAACACGCGGATCATAGACACATGGAGGAAGATGATATTGAAATAAGTTTCAGATAAATTATGTGTAGGGTTAAATAGTATTAAAAATATATTAAAATTGGCCGTCAATCACACTATAAGATAATTAAAAGATTAAAATATCATTTTTCGTTCCGTATCGAGTACTCGATTTACATATGGAACATTTACGACATGTTTCGGCTATCATAGAGCCGTCATCAGGTGTTATGTTATAAACTTTATAACTGAATTACTTATGATGGGAATTATAGTTTCATATGAAGTTTTAGCCTTGGATATTCTGTACATATAATTGCTATGCATTTACCTTCGTGATGGAATTGTCTGTCGTCATTACACGTAAATAATCTGTGTTTAAAAAAACGTATTCGCGCAAGATATCTCAGATGCATTCTGACGAGGGACCGTTAAGACACGACGAAAAACTTTGCAGGTGAAAAACAGCAACACGACGACGAAAGGACTTTATTTTACCCAAAGAAAAGAACAAGGCTGACGGGATGAATATGAAATAAAAGTGGGAGGCGTCTGTGCAATTTGTCAAAGTACTTCGCCAGACAAGATAAACTATAGCCTACTCATGTATCACGCTTTGTATAACTTGTAGGGGGGGAATCTTTCTAAAGTTGTGCGGTAGATTTAGCAGCCGTATAATGAACAACCGTGGAAAATAACGGAAAATGGCGAATGCTTTACGCGCAGCTCTTAGAGGTCCATGCAACTGTACTTTATATATTTAAAAGTGTCGAAATTCGTAACGTTTACCTTACTAAGTTAATGATAGCAAACGTAGAAGACTTTGACAAACAATACCTTCGTTCTAATATATAAGAGTATAATCTGATAAGAACATTTCAATAAACTGCATAACATTGTAAATGATTGTAATTCGAGTTTTAAATTTTACCAATCTAATTTATACCTGAGGACGGTTAAATATAACCGAAACATGTCGTAAGAGACGTTCCAATTTGTAAATCGATCATTCGATGCGGAACGTGAAATGATATTTTAAATATTTTATATTTTATTATCTTATTAAAAATTGTGATTTGGCGGAAAATATTAAAATATTAACCTAATTCACAATATGACGCAAATATACTACCTTATGAAATTTTGTTTATTTAATCTATACATGTTAAGAAGTACCTACTGTGAGTAGTTTCCTTTAGATTCTTTATTCTACAGGTTAAGGTCAGCGTGGATTAGGAAATGATGATTAAAAAAATTTAATGACGTAATTTGTGTATAACTTTCACTAGTTTAGATCCACAACTACTTCGCAAAATTTGTCAGATGTAACCTAAACTTTTTTTAAGCGTCCGGCTTAATTTTTTCTAAACGAAAAGTGTGTTGTGTGTGATGGAGAACATGATTGTTAAAGGCACTTTGATTTCGGTCACTGGTTTCAGTCCAGTGTGTGCTCGCGTCTCATTACGAATTACTTTATACTCCGATTGCTGCATCTCTGCTTTGGGCTTTTCTCCTATTCAGTTATAAGAGGTACATGGTCCGTCTGGTGGAAATCGTGAGGATTTTCAGCGATTATTCTGTTGAAAATCTTTGATTACAGGAAAACCTGGTTCTCAAATTAAAATCCGGATAATTACCATGCACCGCCGTCAAAGTTACAGCGACAGAGGGACCCGTATGGGAAGGTTTTAGCATACACGGCCTTCACTGGTTTCCATGGAAACATTTGTAGCTTTGTTTCGTAACTTCAGATAAGCATCAATGGACGTTTCTATAAAGTCTTTGTCGCAGGAGATTTTTTGTTGTTCAACAGCCGAATAATCTTTCCGGGGGCTTTCCTTACGGGTTATATATATATATATATATAATATATTTACGGATTTATGAAATTATTTCCTCGAATTATGTGGTAATATTTTTTGAATTGCTGGTGGAATATATGGAAGTTAGTGGTCTTTGTACATAATTTTAGGGAAATGCGTTGTGTTGAAATGAAAGGAACCGAACTTATTCAGAATATACGGTCGAGTTGCAGACTTTTATATTTGGCTTCCAGTACCAGCTGCTTTTTTTTACGTGAATAGAAGCAAAGCGATGTACAACTTTCTCGCAAATAATTATTTTGTTTGCGATAAAGCTGATGAAATATTTGTATGAATTGTTCAGATATAATAATTCGCAGGCATGTGCCGTATTAGAAATATTTGATGACAAGAGTACTTGTTATTTTTACATGTGTTTTACTACAAGGATAAAACAGATCGATTGCTTACTTACATGCATATGATATGAAACAGATAACAAAACGCACGTCTTCAGGGAGATTTATTTTTAATATTTATCCAGGTATGTGTTATTACAAACCCCTTAAACTAAGTAATTATAAAATTATATGAAACATTGTGTATTGTGTTTTGTGGCCTGTACTTTTTACTGACATATATGTCAAGGCGAGAGCATTCCAGGTTACTGTATTTGTCAACTATAAATTCTCCCATCGGATAAGACCCACATTGTCCTGTTCATCTCCCCAGACAAAGCGCATGAAGCTGATTAAAGTAACAGAAACAATTTTTTTTCAAAATACTGACGATCCGCGAACCTGTTATTGTTCCAGTGATTGTCAGAGAGACAGTGAATGCTCTTTTGGTCTATGATATTGAAACAACTGCCACGCATAACAAAGAAATTACTCACAATGTTTACTAACAATATAGTGCTGTATAATTGGTCAGGCTTTGTTTGTTTTTGTGGAGAAAAGGCGGTGTTTTATTTGCCATGACTTAACTTTAAGTAGCGAAAGAATAATGTGAAATGATAATGGATTTTTAGAATTATGACAAATGCAAAATTATTTTTAACGCTCTTTTCTGCAGAAATTGCGAACAGAACACAGAAAAGTTGGTTTGTGGAATTCTGTACCGTGGAATCTAATTATCGTGCTGTTCTGTGCAGATAAACAATCAAATGTTACAAACATGGAACTACTGAGAAAATACAGAAAAATACTAAAAGTTGGTACTACACATCTGTTTTATCAACTCTTCACCGCCATGTTGTACAGAAATTTTGCTTTCATACGAGCGACTTGTGATGTTTATTGTTCTCAGCAAACTTGTTCACCCTTTACGTAATACTTACGGTTAAGAATTTATAAAATGTTCGAAAATTACAAAAATGTACAAAAACCAAAAGGCAACAGTTAGAAACTTGCAACTTCAGAATTTCTTTAATCTTTTGAAGCTAGAACTGGTCTTAATAATATTAAGAACTCTGTCCACACCTCAAAGAAACCACAATCCAGAACCATTACAAAGATCAGATGGCTAATGCTCTTTGAAGAAGTAGTTGCTGTTTGCTATGATAATCATACGAAATCCATAAATACACTCTGTGAGCTTAAAATGCATAGTTGCTGATTGTTAAAGCAGGTTGTACGTATAATTTCCACTAGGTTTCAAGGGACTGAAATAATTTTATAATGCCCATTCGAGGTTATTTTATAAACAATATTAAAAGCGTTTAGACTTTAGACATCTATTCACATTTCAGTTGTATTATTGTACTTCAACTGTAGTGTATATTATTTTGAGGTATAACGTATTTTATTAGATTTATCCTTGCTGTCACCATAGATGAACAAAAACTGTAGTAAGTTATAGATTTATAATTCTAATGTCAAAGTCATGTTTTTAGCTGAAAAAATTAGCGAAAACCATCAAGATCGATTGCAGAAATTTAGCGAGAATGACCACGTGACATGAACTGAAATTTATTTAAACTTTCATTTCTATAAAATGTAACGTTTGCTTTCAAGAGTAAATAGAGTAAGGGAAACACATTTTTAATTCATTATTTTGCTGTATATGGCGTTGTCAGGATATGCATGGCTCTTCGTTTTATGATTAATGGAAGTAAAATTAGTATTACTCAGAATAGTGCATGGTCCAGTGGCGGATGCTTCGATCTGTCTACTAGTTTCGCTATCAGATCACTGAAACTGGAAGAATATAAAGGAAATGTTTTGCTTTTTAACACATGATAATAAGTAATGATGGTACCTTCGTACTCTCGTGCGATTGTTTAGGGAATTTATTAATGGTGCAGTCTTGCACGACCAGACCTCCAGGCTAGGATGCGGTCTGAACGAAAGTCCCTCATAAATTGTACTTCTAACAAAATATAACTATTTTGATGAAATCGTGGAAAATTACGGACAAGAATTATTGAACAAGATCTTTCTTCAGACTTTAATACTTCCTCAGCTTGCGGAGGAATTTCCTGCCCTATTATATACCCTGGCGGTTCATTACCGTGCTCATAACAATCAGCCATCGAACCCTATTCTGTTCCAGGTGAATTCTTTAAGATCTACTTTAATATCATCCTCATACCAGTGCTTAGTTCTGAAAAATATCTTTTCCCTTCAGGTTTTTTGACAAATGTTTTGTGAATTTCTCATAACCCTCGTACGTACTGCAAATCTTGCCGATGTTAATTGATGGCTTTACTTTTTAATACACGTGTTCTGCGTACAGTACTGAGTAAGAAATAAACAGCTTGTCATAAGTAGGGATGACGGAGGGATAAAGGGGAAGGGACGAAGAGCCGTGTTCATATTCTGGTCCACTGTTCGAGCAATGTGAGCAGTTTTTGAAGTATTATCTGTGCGTGAAATATGGCGCAGCTTTCTACGTGCGTTGTGAGGGGATTAATATTCTCGAAGGCAATGACAAACACTGCCGTGTAACAAAACAATATATTTATATCTTAATTGCGTCATGTTTGTGATATATAAATACATATATTTATTTTTCCAGTCTATACACAAAAATGTACAATAGTTTTTAAAAATGTATGAATTGATAAGCCTGATGATGATGTGGTAAACATCGAAACATGTCGTCGAAATCAAAAGCGCTGTGATAGATGTAATATTATACGACACAGAAAAGCGCCATAAAATATAACATAATGCAATTTATATTGTAAATGTTATAAATAATTTTAAACAACATTATTTTAAAACAAGTTTTGTGTATAGACTGGAAAAATAAATATATGTATTAAAACAATATATGTATATATATATATATATATTGTGTGTGTGTGTGTTTTAGTTATTAAGTTACTTCTGAGTTTGCTCTCCGTCTGTCTGGTGTCGGAGCCGCGGTACGCGGAGATTAAAAATAAAGTTTCTGTTTTAATCTGCAAACTAGCTGTGATACCTTTAAACCACAAATAGTTGCAAAGTGTGAAGAAGTCTATAAGTTAAATCTAATTAGAATATGAAGGCAAATATGCATGTAGTTCTGACACTTCGGAATTTAAATTTATACGCAAAATACATACATGATTCTCTAAATGTTTGTGACTGTGGTTGATTCATTAACGGAATAACGTGTTACACATGATCATTGTCTTAAGTATAAATATACACGACGTTTCGGAGGTTGGCTCTGCTTCAGTCTACAAGTGATTGGTTGTCATAATACTGACACATATTTGTTTTATTAGTGACAACTTTCGGGATCGAAGCCGGGACCTTTTTAATGCTATGTCAGGACGCTAGCCACTAGACCACGAGAGTCTGTTCCGATTGCTTTGTACACTTTAGACACAATAAAACAAATACAGCAAACAGTTTTGCTTGCTCGAGCAGTATGTGGAGTGCGTATAAGCCACGTGATTTTAACACTTCTGCAGACCTTAGAAACAGCGGTGACAAGCAGCGATGAAGCGAAGGCTTAAAGGTTGGAATCCTAGCGGAGTTAGAGCGAGGGGATAATGTTGAATAAACTTGGACGGTCTGGAAACAAGGGAGAGATTGTCTCGTGCTGAAGCATTGAAAATGCTGCTTTTTGAGAAGCAGAGAAGGCTATTCATACTTAGACATGAATTCCTGATGCGTTAAGTCATGCTATGTGTTCCTCGAATCGGAAGATTGGTGATGTATTGTGCATGTTCTTGAATTTGAATCACATATTCACGTCTAAGGAACAATGGCTTGACTTTTCTGCTGTTAAGAGAGTTATGATTTCTTGGAAGTCGTAATTAAAAAGGTTGCTTGGTTTTGCGTACGGAATTCCGTGCAGCTAAAAGCTCAGACAGAAACGAACGTCGAGTTATTTTTTTCAATCTGTGGGAAGATAGGCGAAGTAGAATGAAGAAGCTTTCGTGCTCCCTAGCTTTTATTGTGGAGGCACTCAATTCAGATGTCGTATAGGTCACCGCATATCTGACAAAGGCTATGCCAAGTTTTTCTCAGCCTTGTTCCCTACGGGTGTGGGGACAACACCAGAGAGACCAAGACACCCTGGCTTGAAATCATTTACAGTTCACCAGCTTCATACGTAACACTTTGAAGCATGCCCCATATTCGTGATTTTTACAAGCAATTAGACATTTCTCGTCTTTTATTCAATCCGAGGTCCATTACCATTTTCACAAGAGAACACCACTGGTCTATATTCTAAGTCCGTGGCATCCCAACAATTACTCCATTCACACACAGAAGAAGGCAATGGCAAACCACTTCTGGATCATCTGCCAAGAACGTATATGAACAGGTCCCAGTCCGAGAAAAGGAGGGAAGGATCCGGTTCATATGGACCTGTCGTCAGACAGAACACTAAATAAATAATAAAAATAATAATAATAACAGCAATTCGTGGGTTAAAAATTCTGTCACGTTTACATAATGAACGGTAATATTTTCGACGGAGGAATTGGTCGCTCTCGAAGTTCACAGAAGAAGGCAATGGCAAACCGCTTCTGGATCATCTGCCAAGAACGTATATGAACAGGTCCCAGTCCGAGAAAAGGATGGAAGGATCCTGTTCATATGGACCTGTCGTCAGACAGAACACTAAATAAAAATATAATCTTCAGACATTACGTTCAGTTAAATATTTAATATAAAATTTGCTATATTGACAGCATACATGTGTTACTATTTTATGTCCAGACCGTCCTCACTTTAAACAGCTCTTATAGATTCCTGCACTGTACTTTACCAGGTGAAAATAGCTAGGTATTTTCGGAATATAGCGTGTGTCCTGTTCAATGCACTATTATGTACTTGTAATCAATGACTGTCATTCCAAAACGCAGTGCTCATAATTAGAAGTTATTACCCTTAATGCAACTGATGGGACTTACGTGATGTTGTCTAAATCAGTAAAGATGATTTAGGACGTCAGTGGCACAAAATAACTTACTCGTCTACGCACTGACACGGGCGTATGACATTTCTATGAATAATTCCATTTTCGCGGATACGCGAGTGTAGATACATTACGTATGCTAATAGCAGAAGTCGCTTATATTTCGCGGGACACGCTTTGAAGAAATAATGAAACTGATTTTTTTGTTTGAAATTTTCAAGGGGTGAAAATTTATGCTGCGGTGTTATGGATTATAACACCGTGCGGACTGATTCGTGGTCATCAAATTCTACCTTGAAGATGAAGGTAACATGTATTTCCGTAACGCTGGTAATTTCCCACAGGGTAACACTGTGTCAGTGTTCAGTAAACAATGTAAGTTGATAAATATATGCTCATCTTCACCAAAAGAAAGTTCTCAGTCTCCGATCGCGTTTTCTTAAACTTATCTTTTACCGTCTCGGCCCTACATTGACACATTTTTATTAATTAAACGGTTGCCAAGTAAGGTATCAGCATTGGACATAAATAGATTGCGCTCTCTAGATCGTATATTGTTGCTTAGCAACGAGACCAGAGCTGGTCAAACTAAGGAAACCTAAGAAACGAAATGATCTTACAGACTTTTACCTTACTTTTTTTTTGTCCGATAGCAAAGAAGAAATTCCGTACGTATGCATCAAGCTATAATTACTTCAATGTGTTTTAATCTACGCTGTTAATAAGGCGTCGCTAGTTGTGCTGTCTTGGTTATGAAGAAAAATTACAAATTTACAATTAGACACAGTCCTTTGCCAGATGAACCCATCCATAACTTTATACGCTACTGATTTAATATTAATTTTAATATTATCCTTCTATATGAGCCGAGGTCTCCTATTTAGTATCTTCCCTGTTGGAAATAAAAACTTTTGTGTAGCTCTTATCTGCCTATGCATGCTACATACTTGTTCATCTTGTGAAGCTACTTGAGTTTATTATCATAATAAATTCGGACAAGAGCACAAATTATAAAGCTCCTCATTAGGCATTTGTCCGAATCCTCCATTTTAGATGGAGTCCTCTGTTATCTGCACCCTTCATCTGTGTTTTTTATTTAGGGCACGGGGCAAAATTTTAGACCCATATAAAACGACACGTACATATTACAGTTGTATTTATTTCAGCAGTCTTTCAGAAGTTAATTCAGGTAAGAGCTTTCAAAATTTATCAGTCATATTAAAGCTGACGCTGATAAAGATCTTCTTGGGACTGAGAGAAGTGTTAGACAAAAAAGAGAGAAAAACTAACCTATGATTTCTGTTCTACTTCGTTTATTCTCTGGTCCGAGCGATATACAATACCGTATTCTCAGTTACTAACGTAGGGACGTGAAATTAAAAGACGTACAATAGCCCGAGATGTGAAGACCGCGGGGAATCACAGCAGGAGAAGGGATTCGTACGTGGGTTGGTGCGTGCAGCAACGGCACAGGTCGCATTCACGCCTGAAGGGATGAGACCACTTGGAAAAGATTGATGTAGATTAGAGGGTAACATCAAATTGATCTCGTGAAAAGGAACAGGGTTTGAGATTATAGATCCATCTGGCTCAGAGTACCAACCAGTGTCGAGCTCTTGTGAACGCGTTAATGAAACTTGGGATTTAGTAAAAGGGCTTGGGATTTATTGACTAGCTGATCCAATATTAATTTCTGAAATACTTCTAAGGAGTTTGACGCAAGTCCATGTTCAGTATTATTTTCAGAAATTCCGTGATGTCGTTATGAGATACTTGTGTCTGTCGTTGAGTGATAATGAAACTTACTTTTTATGAATATTTTCATTACCCGAATATTTTTGAAGGTTCTTAATGCCGAATGTTGACGACTGAGCCTTCAGTAAAGGAAATATACGAGAACAGTGACAGGCCGGTAGGTCTCGTACTGAAATTTACATTCACATAATGTACCAGTAACGTGTTTAAGTGTGAACACGATTTCTGCATCTCTCAATTTTCTGAAGCTCTGGGAGGAGATTTTATCGGTCACAGGACTTGCATATTTGAAGTGTGAACGAGCTACCGGGGGATTAAAAACAGAGTTCGTGGTGGTCAAGCTCTTTATTTATACATGGCTTCTTGCGAAACGTAATCCGATTACACGCACCTTCACGCTCCGGCAATATTTCTCCGATAAAATTAGCCCACGGGTGTGTTGCGTTATCTCCTGCCGGAAAAAAAGAACTTCCTCGTAGTTTATTGAACGCGCTCGATGCCCGCAGCTTATACCTGCTCGCGTTGGTACTCGTGCAGTTGTGGTTGCCGTACCAGCAGGGCGAAGCTGTGATCGAGTCTGTGATGGTCTGAAAATAATCTTCTCTAAGGCTGGAGGGAATTTGATTCGTTGTCCGAGAATAGAAATTCCGTAAATGATTTACGTACGATACATTAAAACTGTATTTTTTTTGTTTCCCCTACAAATATAGTAATTTATTAACACGGCTGTCTTCTGGGCTGTAGCGCCGCATAGTCCTACCGACGTTTCAGAGGAGCTTACTGCCTCCATTACCAAGGTGGCCATCGTTATTTACCTTAGACAGAGGCGTATGAAGACTTCAATAAACATGTTAACTCAAATACTAACATCAGTAAAACAGAAAAAATAAGTATGCGTTTAAAGTTTTCGTAGGCTGATAAATAAAGCCAAAATGTAATACGAATCATGTAAACAATGTTAGCCATGTGTGAGCCCAGCTAACGCGGATAACATGAATGCTCAGCTCCTGGTATGAATCTGTTGTTAACTTCATTCTGGAATAACTTAATTCCTGTGGTTAAATGAATCCCCAGAGCAAATTTGGACGTGGCAAAGGTAAAATGTTCTGTCGTTGCTGGGAATCGAACAGCCATTCTGCCAGTGTCCTCACGCTAAAATACTCCGGTTACCCTGTTCCATACAGTTTTATGGCCCAATTTTAGATTATTCTGAAAATTGTTCATTCATTTTTTGTTGTTGTTGTTATTTATGTTTCAGCCCTTGGAAGTACCTAGCATTTAGACATTTTTGTAGATACTGCAAACAATCTTAGTATGATATGTAAGACTTGAGGTTCTCACAGCGGTGAGTATGAAGATATCCGTCTTCTGGGTTATTGCGCTGTGTAGTCTGGTCGATGTTAACCAAC